>JAKOGI010001780.1:0-75000 GCA_029747015.1 Carnegiea gigantea
AAACGTATATATATATTGGGATTGATTGCTGGATATCCCTCCCTGGGATTTGAGATTGATTGGTGTGGGAAATGGTTGAATGCTGCAAGATATGTTAGTAATAAAACGTTTTTTTTTTTAATAAGCCCTAGGAGTGGAAAATCTACTCAATAGTCATCGGGATCTTAAGCACGGGGACCACCCCATGGGTCATAAGTTGAATGAACTGAGGATGAGGATAGAGCTGATGAAGTGGCTTTGGATATTAATAACAATTTTTTTTTTGAGTAATTTAATCTCTTTTCTGAGTAGTTGGAGTTCATCAAGCTCATTGGATGAGGTAGCTTTGCCTTTCGCTTTTGTGGATCCCTCTTGGTTCTTTTGGGGAGTTGATGATGTTACTGGAATAACTTGCTGTGTTGTATGCAACATTTTTGCTTGGACAACGTCTAAGGAGCAAAACTTGTTGATTGCAAATTTTTCCCACCATTTGATTTTGTATTCTCTGATGAGAGAGAATGATGAGGTTGGTGGATAATACTGCATAATACTGAAGGACCAACAAAAAATCCATGAAATACCAAATTTCTTGTAGAATAGGATTTCTGTGAGATATGGGGAATTTGTAGCGAATTTGGAATAAAATTGGAATTATTTTTTGGCTTCCTCTAGCCATATGTTTTGAAGACTACCATAGATAGTCCACCATTCATAAAACCATAATGGAAATGTTATTTCCATTCTTGTATGAAAACTTATGAACCAGGAATGATTAAATGGTCGGTAGAAAAATGTTTCATATCAGGCATTTTGATAATCAATATAGTCATATCCTGAAGGATTGAATGGAATAGAAAAGGATTTGGTGGTATATGTAGTAGACCAGTCTTTTCCTGTAAGAACTTTGAGGATTCGACCTTTGGAATGGGCTATAAAACTTGAATTATGTTTGTCTGGAATATGTTCAATTTCTATAGATTTAGAATCAACAAGGATAAGTTCATAAAATTGTCGTGTTTTTAACGGGGAATCTAGAATATAGTAGCAATCTGGAAGAAAAGTAGCTTTGACAAATTTATTGAGTTCACGAAGAGATTAAGGTTCTCGGTATTCAGTAAAGGCAACATGATTGCGTATTTGTTTGGTGAAATATTTTGATAAGTCCAAAGAAGATGTTTGAGTAGAGGATGAAGGATGTTTAATTGAGGCCTGAGCATAGGTTAATGGAGGAAAATCTTCAGAAGGTAGGGTTTGGAATTGGTTCATAATAGGGATTGAATATTGAGGATGGGTTTGAGTATTAGGTGTTATGGTATATTGCTGAGGTGTTATGGTATGTTGATGGCTAAAAATAAAATATAGTTGTTGTCAGAAATGGCAAAACTCATAGTGGAAATATTGTACAGGAATTATTTTTAAAAAACTTTTGAAAATATTTTACTACGCATTAAATAAGTTTAGGCTATATGATTTGATATTCGGCTATGCATGCATTAAGTGTTCTAAGATTAGTTTTCCAGTATTCTTTGGTTTTTTCCAGATCATGATGCTGGCATATTATTTGATAATGCTCATTTAACCATTTTATATAAAATTCATTGAAGTCTGGGGGTGACTTTGATGCAATATGGTTGCGTAAGATAATGCTTATTTCCTCTAGTCGTTGATTTATTTCTTGCAATTCCCTTTGATCATTATTGAGTCGTTTAATGACTTGAAGCCTTTCTAATTTATACCAATATTTTGGATTGTTACATTCAATTACATTGATTTGTCTTGATATTGAGGTATTTTATAATGAAGATAAATCTTTTTAATAAACAAGGGTAATAAATTTGAATAATATTATTGTTCCCATAATTTTTGTATGCACACCAATTTGATCTACTTTAAATGGATAAATTTGGGTAATAAAAGGAGTTCCAAAAATAACTTCTTGACCTATATCTCGTACTAAAATAAATGAGTTTTTAAAACAATATCCTCGATTGCATATGTCAGCATTTGATAATTTATACTTAATTTGCAATGCCATACCATTAGCACTATAAAGATGTTCTTTTGTTTTTTTCATAATATATAGAGAGAATTAATCCTTCTCTTATACAATTTTGATTTGCACCAATATCCAATAGTGCAAAGTATTTAATTCAAAGCTATCTTTAATTTTAAGAGTCATATGAATATACCATTTTTGAAAATTTATTTGATTAATAGTTGAAACAAATTATTGATCAGCAGAGATATCTTCTGATTGAATGTTTGAAGAAGAAGGTTTGTTTTCGATTAATGCTAATCTTGTTTCTAATTCAAGATCTTTTGTCTGCAATGAACATAAATCCTTTTGTAAATTTTTAATTCTTTTAAAATATTAATTTTGATTGTTAAGTATTGAATATTAACTACTTTTAAAATATTTGGAATCTCACGTGTTTTAAATATTTTATTGATACTTACCTTATGAGGAGGTTTTAAAGAGTCTTCTTTTATTAGGATACTTTTGAGTTTTGTAAGCACTCGTTTCTTAATTCTCTATCTTGGATTTGATCAATTAAATCCAATAAAAATTCTTTTTCACTATTATTAGCAGGTATGACATTCATATACTTATAGCATATTCTTGAGGACTCATTACTTGATGAATCTTTTCCTAAAATATTAACTGTATTGTTAGTTTGAGTTTCTGCTTTTAATTGCTCATCTATTTTTAAAATTAAAGGAGTACTAGTATCTGGTAGTTCTAATTTATTTGAGCGTCTTATTTTAAATAGGGGTTTTGCAATGTCACCTAAAAAGTTTGGCTTATTCTTTTTATTATCGTTTATATCTAAATTTTCTAATTTTTCAGTTAATGAATCAATTTCCTGTTTTTTAATAATTGTTTCAATTTGAGTGGAGACCATATTGACTTGTTGAGACACTGTATGTAATACTTGATTTGTATAATTATTTTGACAATATACCTTTTTAATATCACTAGCGGTAGTTAATGTAATTTCTTCGAATGGGGGAGTAAAAGACGTAATTATTTGACCATTTTTGAGTGTCCATTTTTTTTTACAAAATTAATATTAGTATTTATTTCTTTGACATGGAATGGGTGTAGAAGATTATGATCAGAGGCAAATATAGCCCATCAATTGAAGAAAGGCACATTTATTTTATGTCCTTCCATAAATGAATACCACTCTTGTCTAATAAATGATTGTGCATTTAAATCAAAGTGTAAAAGGAACCATTCTCTTTTGGCTTTATTCTCCATTGAATTGAAATTTTGTCGTAAATAATCTTTATTGATTTCAAAGGGCCTTAGAATAACATTAATTGATGAAAACGATGGGGGTCGCATAGTTGAGTAAGTTGGTGAACCTATGAAAGAAGTAGCTTCATCTATTGGCTCAGCTATTAGAGCTTTATAATAAATTTTTTGAGTATCTTCTACTTGATTATCTTTCAAATGATCATAATTAGATGATCTAGAAGGCATTGAATATGAAATTCAAGGGAGTTCCATATTTTTTGAAAATCTTGAAGACCAACATTTTTCTCTGCCTGAATTAAATCTTATTAGTATTCTACCATCAGGCTCTTCTATTATTTGTTGAATATTCTTTTGAGTAATATTTCTTTGTGGTCTAGTATTTTGTTTAAAATTTTCTAATTAGAAAAATCAATTTGACAATTAACTTCCTTGCTGTTAACCACATTACAGTTCTTACTACTACCTAAACTAAGACGATCTCTAAACCAAGAGGCCATCTGAGTTACGTTTGAACACTTAGCTAGGAGTCATACACATTCTACTTGGACCACTGTGACCACCCCACTGGGACCACCTGGCACACGACTAACCAACGGACTTATCAGGGCTGACCAACATCTGACCAACGCTAGCAATGATTGGACACTAATTAAATAGAGAAACTTGGCTCTGATACCAATCGGGGGTAGGATCGACCTAGGCGGGTAGGAGTGAAGGCCTAGATGCTAGATTAATGCAGCAGGGGGCGGAGTAGCAAATTGATGTTATGTAAAGTATAATTTTGAAATGATGATCAAAACGAAATTGGAAATAATGGAGTTGAAATGAACAAAATAGATGAATAAAAACTTAGTTTTATTTGAATTAATAAAACTTGGCACAAGGATTTGAACCGAAGCACTTGGTAATGGAGTACAAGGGAGGTGGAGAAGGCTATTTGAGAGGAGAGTGGATCACAAGAGTGAGGTTGTGAATTGGCTGTATAAAGCTTGTAAGGCTGTCAACGGTGTTCAAAAGCATGTCTAATACAATGCTATGGAGTACCTATTTATAGAATACAACATGAAATTAAATATTTACGCGTGAATGGTAAAGATTGAATAATAAAATGGAATCTTATGTTGGTAACTTCTGCCGACAATCTTGAATTATTGAGGCTTCTTGTTGAACATAGATTGGAACCATTTCAAAAGTGAAGTTGAGTAATAATGGACTTTATACTGTTCTTGAATTATTGTTCTAATGAGCTATCTTGAACAGTGACGAAATTGCATAAATCCTGATAATGAATCATAGTCTTGCATAATTGCTTGTCTTGATGAGTCATCCCTTTTGATGATGACACGTTGATGAGTCACGATAAATCATAATTACTTTTGATTGATTGCTAGACACACATTGATGAGTCATTATAATGGCAGTTTGGATGCATTAGAATTGATTACTATGGGGGCAAGATCGACCTAGGTGGCTAGGAGTGAAGGCCTAGATGCGGGATAAATGCAATAGGAGAGTGGAGTAGCAAATTGATGTTATGCAAAGTATAATTTTGGAATGATGATCAAAATGAAATTGGAAATAATAGAATTAAAATGAACAAAATAGATGAATAAAAACTTACTTTTATTTGAATTAATGGTTGAAACAAATTGTTGATCAGTAGAGATATCTTCTGATTGAATGTTTGAAGAAGAATGTTTGTTTTCTATTAATGCTAATCTTGTTTCTAATTCAAGATATTTTGTCTGTAATAAACATAAATCTTTTTGTAAATTTTTAGTTTGCTCTTTTAAAATATTAATTGTGATTTTTAAGTCTTGAATTGTAATAGCCTGACCCTAAATCATATTTATTTATTTAATTAAGCCATGCTATTCATTTTTAACATTTATTTATCTCATTGAATCATCCCAGTTGAAAAAATTCATTTCGGGCCCCACTTTGCAATTCGAGTTTTATTTACCGGATAATTTCGAGAAAAATTGATAGTAGGCCTCGATATTTATGATTTAAAAGATTAAATTATTTTTCATGACATTACATTTAAATCTCGAGCTTTGAAAAAAAAAAATTTCAAGCGCACTCGGTTTGAGCTAGTTTTCGAACCCGAGCCCATTTAAGGCCAATTTTGGCCCACCAAGACTTGACTCTATTTATTTGCCTAATTCCCCTTAATTAGGCCTAATTTCTACTTAGCAAAAGTAGCTTTTGAGGATTAAATCTCAGCCAAGTATTTATTTTGCCTAAGCTTCATTTGCACCAAGTAAACTCAAGTTGCTTTCTCTCTCTCTCTTCTTTTCTCCTCCTTCTGTGTACCCCATGGCCACCCCCAGTAGCAGCAGCCCAGCCCTTCTTTTGGTGATTTCCGACCACTTTTCGGCCAACCTCTGGTGAAGGTTGCAATCTCCAACCACCCCCTCCACCGGCTATCATCTTCCACCCTCAAAATCACCAAATATCATCTCTATCTCCACCTATTTCAAGCTCAAAGTAAGTGACTTCAATCTTGTTCTTTGAATTTTTGGTTTTTGCTTCTTATTTTGGTTATTTTGATGATGGATCATGTTGTTTTTATTGAATTAAGAATCATCTTGGTGATGGATCACGTTGGAGTTGAAGTTAGGGTTAGGATTTTATCTTAATCATGCAAGCTTCATGTTCAAGTGTTGGATTTTGATTGTTTTAAGTGAGATGTTGTAATCTTTGGCATTGGTAATGAATATCAAGATGTTTATTCTGATTTATATAAGTTAAATAGTGATTTTAGTGGGGGTTTATGTCAAGAGAAGATTGCAATATGGGCTGTTATGCTGTAAACAGACCCCAAAACAGGGGTGAGTTTGCGAATAAACTGGTAATAATCGGTGCATGAGAAAATTATGATTTTTAGTGTAGTGATATCTTGATGAGTTAGATTTCAATAGGCTTTGGAATTACTCAATTTTGAGTTGTGTAGACAAAGTTATGATTAATTTACTCAAGACTGCACAAAATACATTGAAACTGGGAGCAGGTTTGAATAGTAGATTTTACAGAAAAACTGGTACTGATTGGGTCATTGAAAAATTGTGATTTTTAGTATGTAGATAGAACAATGAGTTATCTTTCAAATGCCTTTTGAATCGCCTTAATCTGAGTTCTGTGGAAAACTTTATGGTCAGTTTTGCTACGACTGCGCAGATTGAACTAAAACGATGCACGTCTATGTTCTATCCTAATTTTAGGGACCTTACTATGTGAATCATGCTTTGTGTCCTAAATAACAGTTTTAGTGGACATTATGATCTTTTCATATTGGGGTTTTAAATTGTATTTGGAGCTCAGGAGTGAAAGATATGGATTTTCTAATGCAGACCATCAAACGGTATCATGAGTGAATACAGAAACCGTGACATTTGGAAATATTTTCCGAAGTTTCTATATAATTATGGATATTGCAAGGAAATTACAAAGTGTAGTGAGTTCAACCGGTTTGATTATGTACAGAAGCTTACTTGGGTTGAAAACTGAGTTAAATAAGTATGAAAATGAAATTTGGGAAGTGAGCAGAGTAATAACTCAAAATCAGTGTTCTTTGGACCAAGTTAGGGTGTTATATGAGCTTTTATGAACCTCACAGCACCCCTTATGGCATAAACCATTTGTCACCCATTTCAGAAGCATTAACCATTCTATTATCCATTTCACAAGCATCACACCTTCCATTATCCACTTCAGAAATATCAGAAACCCATATTTCATTTATATCAATTAAAATCTTTTTATTATCACCTCAATCATTTCTATTTGGCCTATTTTGCTTCAATTTATTATATTTCAAGTTCAATAACCCTAACTGATTTAGATCAGTTCATTTTGGTTGAACTTGTCTTATATTGAATTAAAATCAGTTTATTATATTGGAATACATAAGTTATGTATCCCATTTCGGTACTCAATTTCTGTTACACATACTTTCACTTAATTATGCGAGTAAGAATCATTTATTGACTACACATACTTACAATGACATTTATGAAATAGAGTTGAGGCCTAATTATCGTTCCCTATTTTGCATAAGTGTTATCAAGTCAGAATATATTTATCAAGTCAGATGACATTTTTAAAGACTCAAGGTACTTGCATTGCCTGTATCTTTAGAAATCAGAGTGTATTTATCAACGTTATCATATTTTGGTAAGTACATCAATGAATCAGTTTGCACAGTAATTTATCCGTTAATTAGTGACCCCGTCAGTTATCAGTTACAGGGCATTGCCCTTCAGTTACCCACGCAGCTTCAGACCAGGTCCTCCGATCGGCTTGGCAGGTGTACACCTATCCATAGATCGTAACAGTATCAAAACGTTCACTATCTGATAATAATTAGTAATACAGTTTTATATTCATCTTATTCCCTGTTTTGACCTTAAATGAATTGCAAAGCGGGCCCAACCAGTGTTTCAATGATCATTTAACAATTCAGGAATGCATGTACTGAGCTTCGGCTCACAGTTCAAAATGTTTTGCATGTTTTGTTTTAGGCAAATACTCAAAGAATCGTCTTCATGCTAGTAAACTAGCGGAAGAGAATGAGTTGAGCAAGGGAATCTGGATGGGTCAACACTGATACAGGGTATGCATATTTTTAGAGTTGTCTATGGAAATCTTCAGTGGATGGAGATGCAGATTACATGGTGAATTATTTTTACAATTGTGTAAAAACCTTATGTTAGTTAACAGTTGATTATATATGGATTGATCAGATGTGTATGTGTATGATTGAAGCTATGCTTAACTGTGTTATTTATAGCACTCATGTTTCAAGTCTTGTCCTTTTGGGCGGCGGTAATGCCCCTATCATTGGGTTGTCTAGATGATAATTAACGGATTTATTAAGGAAAACACAAGCAGTGAAACTTGTTTAATTTGGAGGCGTTACATGAATATTAACTACTTTTAAAATATTTGGAATCTCACCTGTTTCAAATATTTTATTGATGCTTACCTTATGAGGAGGTTCTAAAGAGTCTTCTTTTATTAAGATGCTTTTGAGTTTTTGTAAATACACTTTTCTTAATTCGGTACCTTGGATTTGATCAATTGAATCCAATAAAAATTCTTTTTCACTATTATTAGTAGTTATGACATTAATACACTTATAGCATATTCTTAAGGACTCATTACTTGATGAATGTTCACTTGAATTACTTTCTAATTCATTGATATTATTATCTTCATAATCAGAGGAGGACAATGAATTTTCTGATTGACTAGGCGTATCTTTGAGTTCAAATAATGAATTTAATTTATCTTGAATATCTGGATGTTCTGCACATATTTCATTTAGTTTCTTTTTAACTTTATAGCTTTTTTGCATAATGACCTGGTTTGCCACATTTATAACAAATATTTGCATTATTGATTTTCTTTTTTATAGTAGTCTTTTTAGGACTTAATTTTTTGTAATTTGGATTTCGTGTATTATATTGTATCTTCTTACTAATTTGAATTTTTTTTCGTTTTTTTACAGATGGAGCTTCTAACTTTGGAAGGCAAAATGCTTCACGAAAAGAACCTAATTTTTTTCGTTTAGCGGCTTTATCTGTTGAATAACTCGCTTGTAATTTTAATTCATTGCATAACGAAATTCCTTCCTTTCTAATAAAACTTAATAATTGACCAGGCATAATTTGTTCGAATGGAATTGTTCCTTTATCGATGACTTCACTTATTTTATTAAATATCCTTTGAGAAAATAAAGATGGTAATCCAGAAACAAATTTTTCTTCTTAATAAGGCTGACGACAGTCTTCTCTTTTTAATAGGTATGTTAAAAATGTATCTTTATACCAATTGTAATATTCGAGAGTTGGACATCCTAAATTTCTTAAAAGAATATCTATTGTAGCATTAATATCGTTAGAACTTCCAAGAAAATTAGTAACAATTGTATAAATTAATGTTTCTACATTGTCAGGTTGTCCTTGAGAATTTGTGTGGGTTCGGATTTTATTACTTTTATCCTCTTGAATATAATTCTCCTACCAATTTTTGAGTATGCCAGTGAATCCAAAGGTTACTAAATCAAAAGCATGTAAATCTGTTGCACGTTTAGTTGAATAAGCTGTAAAAGCAATCAATATTCTTTGGAGTGTTACAAATATTTCGTGGTTACTACGACCATTAATATTCTATTCATATATTGAATCGCCAGCAAAATTTGCCGTAATTATTGTTCTAGCACTTTCAATATGAAGATCTGGAGGAGTTTGCTTGGAATAATATAGAAGTTCCTTTTTATAGATTTTATTAATATTTTGGAAATCATCATCTGATTGAGATAAATCTATTTCTAAAATATTAACTATTTTTTTAGTTGAAGTTTCTGCTTCTTTTAATTTCTCATCTAGTTTTAAAATTAAAGGAGCACTAGTATCTGGTAGTTCTAATTTATTTGAGCGTCTTATTTTAAATAGGGGTTTTGCAATGTCACCTAAGAAGTTTGGCTTATTCTTTTTATTATCGTTTATATCTAAATTTTCTAATTTTTCAGTTAATGAATTAATTTCTTGTTTTTCATTATTGCTTCAATTTGAGTGGAGACCATATTGACTTGTTGAGACATTGCATGTAATACTTGATTTGCATAATTATTTTGATAATATATCTTTTTAATATCACTAGCGGTAGTGAATGTAATTTCTTCTAATGGAGGAGTAAAAGACGTAATTATTTGACCATTTTTGAGTGTCCATTTTTTTGCAAAATTAATATTAGTATTTATTTCTTTGACATGGAATGGGTCTGGAAGATTATGATCAGAGGCAAATATGGCCCACCAATTGAGGAAAGGGACATTGACTTTATGTCTTTCCATAAATGAATACCACTCTTGTCTAATAAATGATTGTACATTTAAATCAAAGTGTGAAAGGAACCATTCTCTTTTGGCTTTATTCTCCATTGAATTGAAATTTTGCCGTAAATAATCTTTATTGATTTCAAAGGACCTTGGAATGACATTAATTGATGAAATAATGGGGGTTGCATAATTGAGTAAGTTGGTGAACCTATGGAAGAAGTAGCTTTATCTATTGGCTCAACTATGGGAACTTTATAATAAATTTTTTGAGCATGTTCTACTTGATTATCTTTGAAATAATCATAATTAGATGACCTAGAAGGCATTGAATATGATGTTCAAGGGAGCTCCATATTTTCTGAAAATCTTGAAGACCAACCTTTTTCTCTGCTTGAATTAAGTCTTATTAGTATTCTACCATCAGACTCTTCTATTATTTGTTGAATATTCTTTTGAGCAATATTTTTTTGTGGTTTAGTATTTTGTTCCGGAATTTTCCAATAAGAAAAATCAATTTGACAACTAACTTCCCTGCTGTTAATCACATTAGAGTTCTTACTGCTACCTAAACGAAGACGATCTCTAAACCAAGAGGCCATATGAGTTACGTTTGAACACTTAACTAGGAGTTATGATCGGGACCACTGCGACCACCCCAACGAGACCACCTAGCACACGGCTGACCAACGGACTTATCGGGGCTGGCCAACATCTGACCAACGCTAGCAACGACTAGACACTAACTAAATAGACAAACTTGGCTCTGATACCAATTGTGGTCGGGATCGACCTAGACGGGTAGGAGTGAAGGCCTAGATGCTGGATTAATGCAGCAGGGGAGCGAAGCAGCAAATTGATGTTATGCAAAGTATAATTTTGAAATAATGATCAAAACGAAATTGGAAATAATGGAGTTGAAATGAGCAAAATAGACGAATAAAAACTCACTTTTATTTGAATTAATAAAACTTGATATAAGGATTTGAACCGAAGCACTTGGTAATGGAGTACAAGGGAGATGGCGAAGGCTATTTGAGAGGAGAGTGGATTACAGGAGTGACGTTGTGAATTGGCTGTATAAAGCTTGTAAGGCTTTCAAAGGTGTTCAAAGGCGTGTCTAATACAATGCTATAGAGTACCTATTTACAGAATACAACATGGAATTAAATATTTACACGTGAACGGTAAAGATTGAATAATAAAATGAAATCTTATGTTGATAACTTCTGCCGATAATCTTGAATTATTGAGACTTCTTGTTGAACTTGGATTGGAACCACGTCAAAAGTGAAGTTGAGTAATGAGGGACTTTGGACTGTTCTTGAATTATTGTTCTAATGAGCTATCTTGAACAGTGACGAAATTACATAAATCCTGATAACGAGTCATAGTCGTGCATAATTGCTTGTCTTGATGAGTCATTCCTTTTGATGATGACACGTTGATGAGTCACGATAAATCATAATTGCTTTTGATTGATTGCTAGACACGCATTGATGAGTCATCATAATGGCAGTTTGGATGTATTAGGATTGATTGCTGCGGGGGCAGGATAGACCTAGGCGGGTAGGAGTGAAGGCCTAGATACGGGATTAATACCGCAAGGGAGCGTAGTAGCAAATTAATGTTATGCAAAGTACAATTTTGGAATGATGATCGAAACAAAATTGAAAATAATGGAATTGAAATGAACAAAATAGATGAATAAAAGTTTACTTTTATTTGAATTAATGGTTGAAACAAATTGTTGATCAGTACAGATATCTTCTGATTGAATCTTTGAAGAAGATTATTTGTTTTCTATTAATGCTAATCTCGTTTCTAATTCAAGATCTTTTGTCTGTAATGAACATAAATCTTTTTATAAATTTTTAATTTGCTCTTTTAAAATATTAACTGCGATTTTTAAGCCTTGTATATTAACTACTTTCGAAATATTTAGAATCTCACGTGTTTCAAATATTTTATTGGTACTTATCGTATGAGGAGGTTCTAAAGAGTCTTCTTTTATTAAGATACTTTTGAGTTTTTGTAAATACTCTTTTCTTAAGTCGGTATCCTGGATTTGATCAATTAAATTCGATAAAAATTCTTTTTCACTATTATTAGTAGTTATGACATTAATACACTAATAGCATATTCTTAAGGACTCATTACTTGATGAATATTCACTTGAATCACTTTCTAATTCATTGATATTATTGTCTTCATAATCAGAGGAGGACGATGAATTTTCTGATTGACTAGGCATACCTTTGAGTTCAAATAATGAAATTAATTTATCTTGAATATATGGATGTTTTGCACATATTTCATTTAGTTTCCTTTTAACTTTACAGTTTTTTGTATAATGACCTGGTTTGCCACATTTATAACAAGTATTTGTATTATTGATTTTTTTTTTTGTAGTAGTCTTTTTAAGACTTAATTTTTTGTAATTTGAATTTCGTGTATTATATTGTATCTTCTTACTAATTTGAGTTTTTCTTCGTTTTTTTACAGATGGAGCTTCTAACTTTGGAAGGCAAAATGCTTCATGAAAAGAACCTAATTGTTTTCATTTAGCAGCTTTATCTGTTGAATAACTCGCTTGTAATTTTAATCCATTGCATAATGAAATTCCTTCCTTTCTAATAAAACTTAATAATTGACCAGGCATAATTTGTTCGAATGGAATTGTTCCTTTACCAATGACTTCACTTAATTTCTTAAATGTCCTTTATACCTAAAAATATATCTTTACACCAATTGTAATCTTTGAGAGTTGGACATCTTAAATTTGTTAAAAGAATATCTGTTGCAGTATTAATATCGTTAGGATTCCCAAAAAAATTTGTAACAATTGTATAAATTAATGTTTTTATATTGTCAGGTTGTCCTTGAGAATTTGTGTGAGTTCTGATTTTATTACGTTCATCCTTTTGAATATAATTCTCCCTCCAATTTTTGAGTATGCTAGTGAATTCAAAGGTTAATAAATCAAGAGCTTGTAAATCTATTGCACGTTTAGTTGAATAAGCTGTAAAAGCAATCAACATTCTTTGGAGTGTTACAAATATTCTGTGGTCACTACGACCATCAATATTCTATTTATATATTGAATCGCCAGCAAAATTTTCAGTAATTATTATTCTAGCACTTTCAAGATGAAGATCTGGAGGAGTTTGCTTGGAATAATATGGAAGTTCCTTTTTATAGATTTTATTAATATTTCGGTAATCGTCATCTCATTGAGATAAATCTTTTTCTAAAGTGTTAACTGTTTTTTTCAGTTGAAGTTTCTGCTTCTTTTAATTTCTCATCTATTTTTAAAAATAAAGGAGTACTAACATCTGGTAGTTCTAATTTATTTGAGTGCCTTATTTTAAATAGGGGTTTTGTAATGTCACCTAAGAAGTTTGGCTTATTCTTTTTATTATCGTTTATATCTAAATTTTCTAATTTTTCAGTTAATGAATCAATTTCGTGTTTTTCAATAATTGCTTTAATTTGAGTGGAGATCATATTGACTTGCTGAGATACTGTATGTAATACTTGATTTGTATAATAATTTTGATAATATACCTTTTTAATATCACTAGCGGTAGTTAATGTAATTTCTTCTAATGGAGGAGTGAAAGACACAGTTATTTGACCATTTTTGAGTGTCCATTTTTTTGCAAAATTAATATTAGTATTTATTTCTTTGACATGAAATGGGTTTGGAAGATTATGATCACAGGCAAATATAGCCCATCAATTGAAGAAAGGAACATTTACTTCATGTCTTTCTATAAATGAATACCACTCTTGTTTAATGAATGATTGTGCATTTAAATCAAAGTGTGAGAGGAACCATTCTCTTTTGGCTTTATTCTCCATTGAATTGAAATTTTGTTGTAAATAATCTTTATTTATTTCAAAGGGCCTTGGAATGACATTAATTGATGAAAACGATGGGGGTTGCATAGTTGAGTAAGTTGGTGAACCTATGGAAGAAGTAGCTTCATCTATTGGCTCAGCTATTGGAGCTTTAGAATAAATTTTTTGAGTATGTTCATCTTGATTATCTTTCAAATAATCATAATTAGATGACCTAGAAGGCATTGAATATGAAGTTCGAGGGAGTACCATATTTTATAGAAAATCTTGAAGACCAACCTTTTTCTCTACTTGAATTAAATCTTATTAGTGCTCTACCATCAGGCTCTTCTATTATTTGTTGAATATTCTTTTGAGCAATATTTCTTTGTGGTCTAGTACTTTGTTCAGGAATTTTCCAATTAGAAAAATCAATTTGACAACTAACTTCCCTGCTGTTAACCACATTAGAGTTCTTACCACTACCTAAACTAAGACGATCTCTAAACTAAGAGGCCATCTGAGTTACGTTTAAACACTTAGGTAGCAGTCATGCACATTCTACCGGAACCACTGCGATCGCCCCACCGGGACCACCTAGCACACGACTGGCCGACGGACTTATTAGGGCTGACCAACATCTGACCAACGCTAGCAACGACTAGACACTAACTAAATAGACAAACTTGGCTCTGATACCAATCGGGGGTAGGACTGACCTAGGCAGGTAGGAGTGAAGGCCTAGATGCGGGATTAATGCAGTACGGGAGCGGAATAGCAAAGTGATGTTATGCAAAGTATAATTTTGAAATGATGATCAAAACGAAATTGGAAATAATGGAGTTGAAATGAACAAAACAGATGAATAAAAACTTACTTTCATTTGAATTAATAAAATTTGGTATAAAGATTTGAACCGAAGCACTTGGTAATAGAGTACAAGAGAGATGGAGAAGGCTATTTGAGAGCAGAGTAGATTACAGGAGTGAGGTTGTGAATTGGCCGGATAAAGCTTGTAAGGCTTTCAATGGTGTTCAAAGGCGTGTCTAATACAATGCTTTACATGTGAACGGTAAAGATTGAATAACCAAATGGAATCTTATGTTGATAACTTCTACTGACAATCTTGAATTATTGAGGCTTTTTGTTAAACTTGGATTGGAACCACGTCAAAAGTGAAGTTGAGTAATAATGGACTTTGGACTGTTCTTGAATTATTATTCTGATGAGCTATCTTGAATAGTGATGAAATTGCATAAATCCTAATAATGAGTCATAGTCTTGCATAATTGCTTGTCTTGATGAGTCATCCCTTTTCATGTTGACACGTTGATGAGTCACGATAAATTATAATTGCTTTTGATTGATTGCGAGACACACATTGATGAGTCATCATAATGACAGTTTGGATGTATTCGGATTAATTGCTACGGGGGAGGATCGGCCTAGGTGGGTAGGAGTGAAGACCTAGATGCGGGATTAATGCAGCAGGGGAGCGGAATTGCAAATTGATATTATGCAAAGTATAATTTTGGAATGTTGATCGACACGAAATTGGAAGTAATAGAATTGAAATGAACAAAATAGATGAATAAAAACTTACTTTTATTTGAATTAATGGTTGAAACAAATCATTGATCAGTAGAGATATCTTCTGATTGAAAGTTTGAAGAAGATTATTTGTTTTCTATTAATGCTAATCTTGTTTCTAATTCAAGATCTTTTGTCTGTAATGAACATAAATCTTCTTGTAAATTTAATTTGCTCTTTTAGAATATTAATTGCGATTTTTAAGTCTTGAATATTAACTACTTTCAAAATATTTGGAATCTCACGTGTTTCAAATATTTTATTGATACTTACCATATGAGGAGGTTCTAAAGAGTCTTCTTTTATTAAGATACTTTTGAGTTTTTGTAAATACTCTTTTCTTAATTTGGTATCTTGGATTTGACCAATTAAATCCAATAAAAATTCTTTTTCTCTATTACTAGTAGTTATGACATTAATACACTTATAGCATATTCTTAACTCATTACTTGATGAATATTCACTTGAATCACTTTCTAATTCATTGATATTATTGTCTTCATAATCAGAGGAGGACGATGGATTTTCTGATTGACTAGGTGTATCTTTGAGTTCAAATAATAAAATTAATTTATCTTGAATATCAGGATGTTTTGCACATATTTCATTTAGTTTCTTTTTAACTTTACAGTTTTTTGCATAATGACCTGGTTTGCCACATTTATAACAAGTATTTGTATTATTGATGTTCTTTTTTATAGTAGTCTTTTTAGGACTTAATTTTTTGTAATTTGAATTTCGTGTATTATATTGTATCTTCTTGCTAATTTGAGTTTTTCTTCGTTTTTTTACAAATGGAGCTTCTAACTTTGGAAGGTAAAATGTTTCACGAAAAGAACCTCATTCTTTTTGTTTAGCGACATTATCTATTGAATAACTTGCTTGTAATTTTTATTCATTGCATAATGAAATTCCTTCCTTTCTAATAAAACTAAACAATTGAGCAGGCATGATTTGTTCGAATGGAGTGTTACAAATATTTCATGGTCACTACCACCATCAATATTCAATTCATGTACTGAATCGCCAGTAAAATTTTTAGTAATTATTTTTCTAGCACTTTCAAGATGAAGATCTGGAGGAGTTTGCTTGAAATAATATGGAAGTTCCTTTTTATAGATTTTATTAATATTTTGGAAATCATCATCTGATTGAAATAAATCTTTTTCTGAAATATTAACTGTATTGTTAGTTGAAATTTCTGCTTCTTTTAATTTCTCATCTATTTTTAAAATTAAAGGAGCATTAGTACCTGGTAATTCTAATTTATTTGCGCATCTTATTTTAAATAGGGGTTTTGCAATGTCACCTAAGAAGTTTGGCTTATTCTTTTTATTATCGTTTATATCTAAATTTTCTAATTTTTCAGTTAATGAATCAATTTTCTGTTTTTTCATAATTGCTTCAATTTGAGTGGAGACCATATTGACTTGTTGAGACACTGCATGTAATACTTGATTTGTATAATCATTTTGATAATATACCTTTTTAATATCACTAGCGGTACTTAATGTAATTTCTTCAAATGGAGGAGTAAAAGACGTAATTATTTGACCATTTTTGAGTGTCCATTTTTTTGCAAAATTAATATTAGTATTAATTTCTTTGACATGGAATGGTCTAGAAGATTATGGTCAGAGGCAAATATAGCCCACCAATTGAAGAATGGGACATTTACTTCATGTCTTTCCGTAAACGAATACCACTCTTGTCTAATAAATGATTGTGCATTTAAATCAAAGTGTGAAAGGAACCATTCTCTTTTGGCTTTATTTTCCATTGAATTGAAATTTTGTATAAATAATCTTTATTTATTTCAAAGGGCCTTGGAATGATATTAATTGATAAAAACGATGGAGGTTGCATAGTTGAGTGAGTTGGTGAACCTATGGAAGAAGTAGCTTCATCTATTGGCTCAACTATTGGAGCTTTATAATAAATTTTTTAAGTATCTTCTACTTGATTATCTCTCAAATAATCTTAATTAGATGACCTAGAAGGCATTGAATATGAAGTTTGAGGGAGTTTCATATTTTTTCAAAATCTTGAAGACCATCCTTTTTCTCTGCTTGAATTAAATCTTATTAGTATTCTACCATCAGGCTCTTCTATTGTTTGTCGAATATTCTTTTGAGCAATATTTCTTTGTGGTCTAGTACTTTGTTTAGGAATTTTCCAATTAGAAAAATCAATTTGACAACTAACTTCCTTGCCGTTAACCGCATTAGAGTTCTTACTACTACTTAAACTAAGTCGATCTCTAAACCAAGAGGCCACCTGAGTTACGTTTGAACACTTAGCTAGGAGTCATGCACATTCTATCGGTACCACTCTGACCAGCCCACCGCGACCACCTAGCACACGACTGACCAACGGACTTATTGGGGCTGACCAACATCTGACCAATGCTAGCAATGACTAGACACTAAGTAAATAGACAAACTTGACTCTGATACCAATCGGGGGCAGGATCGACCTAGGCAGGCAGGAGGGAAGGCCTAGATGCGGGATTAACGCAGTGCGGGAGCGGAATAGCAAATTGATGTTATGCAAAGTATAATTTTGAAATGATGATCAAAACGAAATTGGAAATAATGGAGTTGAAATGAACAAAATAGATGAATAAAAACTTACTTTTATTTGAATTAATAAAACTTGGTATAAGGATTTGAACCGAAGCACTTGGTAATAGAGTACAAGGGAGATGGCGAAGGCTATTTGAGAGGAGAGTGGATTATAGGAGTGAGGTTGTGAATTGGCCGGATAAAGCTTGTACGACTTTCAAAGGCGTTCAAAGGCGTGTCTAATACAATGCTATGGAATACCTATTTTTAGAATACAACATGGAATTAAATATTTACACGTGAACGGTAAAGATTGAATAATAAAATGGACTCTTATGTTGATAACTTCTGCCGACAATCTTGAATTATTGAGGCTTTTTGTTGAACTTGGATTCGAACCACGTCAAAAGTGAAGTTTAGTAATAATGGACTTTGGATTCTTCTTGAAATATTGTTCTGATGAGCTATCTTGAACAGTGATGAAATTGCATAAATCTTAATAATGACTCATAGCTTTGCATAATTGCTTGTCTTAATGAGTCATCCCTTTTGATGTTGACACGTTGATGAGTCACGAGAAATCATAATTATTTTTCATTGATTGCTAGACACACAATGATGCGTCATCATAATGGCAGTTTGGATGTATTCGGATTAATTGCTGCGGGGGCAGGATCGACCTAGGTGGGTAGGAGTGAGGGCCTAGATGCGCCATTAATGCAACAGGAGAGCGGAGTAGCAAATTGATGTTATGCAAAGTATAATTTTGGAATGATGATCGAAACAAAATTGAAAATAATGGAATTGAAATGAACAAAATCGATGAATAAAAGTTTACTTTTATTTGAATTAATGGTTGAAACAAATTGTTGATCAGTACAGATATCTTTTGATTGTATGTTTGAAGAAGATTATTTGTTTTCTATTAAGGCTAATCTCGTTTCTAATTCAAGATCTTTTGTATGCAATGAACATAAATCTTTTTGTAAATTTTTAATTTGCTCTTTTAAAATATTAATTGCGATTTTTAAGCCTTGTATATTAACTACTTTCGAAATATTTGGAATCTCACGTGTTTCAAATATTTTATTGGTACTTACCGCATGAGGAGGTTCTAAAGAGTCTTCTTTTATTAAGATACTTTTGAGTTTTTGTAAATACTCTTTTCTTTATTCGGTATCTTGAAGGGGAGCCTTGGAGTAACGGTAAAGTTGTCTCCGTGTGACCAAAAGGTCATGGGTTCGAGCCGTGGAATCAGCCACTGATAAAGTCAGGTTGGGCTACCTACAATTCACCCCTTAGGATACCGCCCTTCCCCAGATCCTGTGTAAACGCGGGATGCTTGTACACCGGGCTGCCCTTTTTTTATTCGGCATCTTGGATTTGATAAATTAAATCCAATAAAAATTCTTTTTCACTATTATTAGTAGTTATGATATTAATACACTTATAGCATATTCTTGAGGACTCATTACCTAATAAATATTCACTTGAATCACTTTCTAATTCATTGATATTATTGTCTTTATAATCAGAGGAGGACGATGAATTTTCTGATTAACTAGGCGCATCTTTGAGTTCAAATAATGAAATTAATTTATCTTGAATATCTGGATGTTCTGTACATATTTTATTTAGTTTCTTTTTAACTTTATAGTTTTTTGTATAATGACCTGGTTTGCCACATTTATAACAATTATTTGTATTATTGATTTTCTTTTTGTAATAGTCTTTTTGGGACTTAATTTTTTATAATTTGGATTTCGTGTATTATATTGTTTCTTCTTACTTATTTGAGTTTTTCTTCGTTTTTTTACAGATGGAGCTTCTAACTTTGGATGGCAAAATGCTTCACGAAAAGAACCTAATTCCTTTCGTTTAGCGGCTTTATCTGTTGAATATCTCGCTTGTAATTTTAATTCGTTGCATAATGAAATTCCTTCCTTTTTTTATAAAACTAAATAATTGACCAAACGTAATTTGTTCGAATGGAATTGGACCTTTACTGATGACTTCACTTAATTTATTAAATATTCTTTGCGAAAATAAAGATGGTAATCCAGAAGCAAATTTTTCTTTCCAATAAGGTTGACGACAGTCTTCTCTTTTTAATAGGTATGTTAAAAATGTATCTTTATGCCATTTGTAATCTTCGAGAGTTGGACATCTTAAATTTGTTAGAAGAATATCTGTTGGAACATTAATATCTTTAGGACTTCCAAGAAAATCAGTAACAATTGTATAAATTAATGTTTCGATATTGTCAGGTTGTCCTTGAGAATTTGTGTGACTTCTGATTTTACTATATTCATCCTCTTGAATATAATTCTCCTACCAATTTTTGAGTATACCAGTGAATCCAGCGGTTAATAAATCAAAAACTTATAAATCTGTTGCACGTTTAGTTGAATAAGCTGTGTAAGCAATCAACATTCTTTGGAGTGTTACAAATATTTCGTGGTCACTGCCACCATCAATATTCAATTCATGTATTGAATCGCCAGTAAAATTTTCAGTAATTATTGTTCTAACACTTTCAAGATGAAGATCTGGAGGAGTTTGCTTGAAATAATATGGAAGTTCCTTTTTATAGATTTTATTAATATTTTGGAAATCATCATCTGATTGAAATAAATCTTTTTCTAAAATAGTAACTGTATTGTTAGTTGAACTTTCTGCCTCTTTTAATTTCTCATCTATTTTTAAAATTAAAGGAGTATTAGTATCTGGTAATTCTAATTTATTTGAGCGTCTTATTTTAAATAGGGGTTTTGCAATGTCACCTAAGAAGTTTGGCTTATTCTTTTTATTATCGTTTATACTTAAATCTTCTAATTTTTCAGTTAATGAATCAATTTCCTGTTTTTTCATAATTGCTTCAATTTGAGTGGAGACCATGTTGACTTGTTGAGACACTGCATGCAATACTTGATTTGTATAATTATTTTGATAATATACCTTTTTAATATCACTAGCGGTAGTTAATGTAATTTCTTCTATTGGAGGAGTAAAAGACGTAATTATTTGACCATTTTTGAGTGTCCATTTTTTTGCAAAATTAATATTAGTATTTATTTCTTTGACATGGAATGGGTCTGGAAGATTATGATTAGAGGCAAATATAGCCCACCAATTGAAGAAAGGGACATTTACTTTAAGTTTTTCCATAAATGAATACCACTCTTGTCTAATAAATGATTGTGTATTTAAATCAAAGTATGAAAGGAACCATTCTCTTTTGGCTTTACTCTCCATTGAATTGAAATTTTGCCGTAAATGATCTTTATTTATTTCAAAGGGCCTTGGATTGATGTTAATTGATGAAAGCGATGGGGGTTGCATAGTTGAGTAAGTTGGTGAACTTATGGAAGAAGTAGCTTCATCTATTGGCTCAGCTATTGGAGCTTTATAATAAATTTATTGAGTATCTTCTACGTGATTATCTCTCAAATAATCATAATTAGATGACCTAGAAAGCATTGAATATGAAGTTCGAGGGAGTTTCATATTTTCTGAAAATCTTGAAGACCATTCTTTTTCTCTGCTTGAATTAAATCTTATTAGTATTCTACCATCAGGCTCTTCTATTATTTGTTGAATATTCTTTTGAGAAATATTTCTTTGTGGTCTAGTACTTTGTTTAGGAATTTTCCAATTAGAAAAATCAATTTGACAACTAACTTCCTTGCTGTTAACTGCATTAGAGTTCTTACTACTACCTAAACTAAGACGATCTCTAAGCCAACAGGCCACCTGAGTTACATTTGAACACTTAGCTAGGAGTCATGCACATTCTACCGGGACAACTCCGACCACCCCATCGGGACCACCTAGCACACGACTGACCAACAGACTTATTGGGGCTGACCAACATCTGACCAATGCTAGCAACGACTAGACACTAACTAAATAGACAAACTTGGCTCTGATACCAATCGGGGGAAGGATCGACCTAGGCAGGCAGGAGCGAAGGCCTAGATGCGGGATTAATGCAGTGCGGGAGCGGAATAGCAAATTGATGTTATGCAAAGTATAATTTTGAAATGATGATCAAAACGAAATTGGAAATAATGGAGTTGAAATGAACAAAATAGATGAATAAAAACATACTTTTATTTGAATTAATAGAACTTGGTATAAGGATTTGAACCGAAGCACGTGGTAATAAAGTACAAGGGAGATGGAAAAGGCTATTTGAGAGGAGAGTGGATTATAGGAGTGAGGTTGTGAATTGGCCGTATAAAGCTTGTAAGGCTTTCAAAGGTGTTCAAAGGCGTGTCTAATACAATGCTATGGAGTACCTATTTGTAGGATACAACATGGAATTAAATATTTACACTTGAACAGTAAAGATTGAATAATAAAATGGCCTCTTATGTTGATAGCTTCTGCCAACAATCTTGAATTATTGAGGCTTTTTGTTGAACTTGGATTGGAACAACGTCAAAAGTGAAGTTCAGTAATAATGGACTTTGGACTGTTCTTGAATTATTGTTCGGATGAGCTATCTTGAACAGTGATGAAATTGCATAAATCATGATAATGAGTCATAGTCTTGTATAATTGCTTGTCCTGATGAGTCATCCCTTTTGATGTTGACACGTTGGTGAGTCACGATGAATCATAATTGCTTTTGATTGATTGCTAGACACACATTGATGAGTCATCATAATAGCAGTTTGGATGTATTGGGATTGATTGCTGCGGGGGCATGATCGACCTAGGTGGGTAGGCGTGAAGGCCTAGATGGGGAATTAATGTAGCAGAAGAGCGGAGTAGCAAATTTATGTTATGCAAAGTATAATTTTAGAATGATCATCGACACGAAATTGGAAATAATGGAATTGAAATGAACAAAATACATGAATAAAGACTTACTTTTATTTGAATTAATGGTTGAAACAAATTGGTGATCAGTAGAGATATCTTCTGATTGAATGTTTGAAGAAGAATGTTTGTTTTCTATTAATGCTAATCTTGTTTCTAATTTAAGATCTTTTGTCTGTAATGAACACAAATCTTTTTGTAAATTTTTAATTTGTTCTTATAAAATATTAATTGCGATTTTTAAGTCTTGAATATTAACTACTTTCCAAATATTTGGAATCTGACGTGTTTCAAATATTTTATTGATACTTACCTTATGAGGAGGCTCTAAAGAGTCTTCTTTTATTAAGATACTTTTGAGTTTTTGTAACTTGGATTTGACAAATTAAATTCAATAAAAATTCCTTTTCACTATTATTAGTAGTTATTACATTAATACACTTATAGCATATTCTTGAGGACTCATTACTTGATAAATATTCACTTGAATCACTTTCTAATTCATTGATATTATTGTCTTTATAATCAGAGGAGAACGATGAATTTTCTGATTGACTAGGTGTATCTTGGAGTTCAAATAATGAAATTAATTTATCTTAAATATCTGGATGTTCTGCACATATTTCATTTAGTTTTTTTTTAACTTTACAGTTTTTTGCATAATGACTTGGTTTGCCACATTTATAACAATTATTTGCATTATTGATTTTCTTTTTTGTAGTAGTCTTTTTAGGACTTAATTTTTTATAACTTGGATTTCGTGTATTATATTATTTCTTCTTACTAATTTGAGTTTTTCTTCGTTTTTTCACAGATGGAGCTTCTAACTTTGGATGGCAAAATGCTTCATGAAAAGAACCTAATTCTTTTCGTTTAGCGGCTTTATCTATTTAATATCTTGCTTGTAATTTTAATTCATTGCACAATGAAATTCCTTCTTTTTTAAATAAAACTTAATAATTGACCAATGGTAATTTGTTCGAATGAAATTGGACCGTTACCGATGACTTCAGTTAATTTATTAAATATTCTTTGAGAAAATAAAGATGGTAATCCAGAAACAAAATTTTCTTTTCAATAAGGTTGACGACAGTCTTCTTCTTTTAATAGGTATGTTAAAAATATATCTTTATGTCAATTATAATCTTCGAGAGTTGGACATCTTAAATTTGTTAAACGAATATCTGTTGCAGCATTAATATTTTTAGTACCTCCAAGAAAATTAGCAACAATTGTATAACTTAATGTTTCTATATTATCAGGTTATCCTTGAGAATTTGTGTGAGTTCTGATTTTATTATGTTCATCCTCTTGAATATAATTCTCACACCAATTTTTGAGTATGCCAGTGAATCTAGAGGTTAATAAATCAAAAACTTGTAAATCTGTTACCCGTTTAGTTGAATAAGCTGTATAAGCAATTAACATTCTTTGGAGTGTTACAAATATTTCGTAGTCACTACCACCATCAATATTCCATTCATATTGAATTGCAAGTAAAATTTTCAGTAATTATTGCTCTAGTACTTTCAAGATGAAGATCTGGAGGAGTTTGCTTGGAATAATATGGAAGTTCCTTTTTATAGATTTTATTAATATTTTGGAAATCATCATCTGATTGAGATAAATCTTTTTCTAAAATATTAACTGTATTGTTAGTTGAAGTTTCTGCTTCTTTTACTTTCTCATCCATTTTTAAAATTAAAGGAGCATTGATATATGGTAATTCTAATTTATTTGAGCGTCTTATTTTAAATAAGGGTTTTGCAATATCACCTAAGAAGCTTGGCTTATTCTTTTTGTTATCATTTATATC
Source organism: Carnegiea gigantea (assembly GCA_029747015.1). Lineage (NCBI taxonomy): Eukaryota > Viridiplantae > Streptophyta > Magnoliopsida > Caryophyllales > Cactaceae > Carnegiea > Carnegiea gigantea. The sequence goes on from JAKOGI010001780.1 coordinate 24,723, forward strand.
TAAACTTTCTAATTTTTCAGTTAATGAATAAATTTTTTTTAGTTTTTTAATAATTGCATTAATTTGAGTGGAGACCACATAGACTTGTTGAGACACTGTATGTAATACTTGATTTGTATAATTATTTTGATAATATATCTTTTTAATATCACTAGCAGTAGTTAATGTAATTTCTTCTAATGGAGGAGTAAAAGACGTAATTATCTGACCATTTTTGAGTGTCCATTTTTTTGCAAAAATAATATTAGTATTTATTTTTTTGACATAGAATGGGTCTGGAAGATTATGATCAGAGGCAAATATAGCCCACCAATTGAAGAAAGGGACATTTACTTTATGTCTTACCATAAATGAATGCCACTCTTGTCTAATAAATGATTGTGTATTTAAATCAAAGTGTGAAAGGAACCATTCTAATTTGGCTTTATTCTCCATTAAATTGAAATTTTATCGTAAATAATCTTTATTGATTTCAAAGGGACTCGGAATGACATTAATTGATGAAAACGATGGGGGTCGCATGGTTGAATAAGTTGGTGAACCTATGGAAGAAGTAGCTTCATCTATTGGCTCAGCTATTGGAGCTTTATAATAAATTTTTTAAGTATCTTCTACCTGATTATCTTTCAAATAATCATAACTAGATGACCTAGAAGGCATTGAATATCAAGTTCGAGGGAGTTCCATATTTTATGAAAATCTTGAAGACTAACATTTTTCTCTGCTTAAATTAAATCTTATTAGTATTCTACCATCAGGCTCTTCTATTATTTGTTGAATATTCTTTTGAGCAATATTTCTTTGTGGTCTAGTGTTTTGTTTAGGAATTTCCCAATTAGAAAAATCAATTTGACAACTAACTTCCTTGCTGTTAGCCACAGCAGAGTTCTTACTACTACCTAAACTAAGACGATCTCTAAACCAATAAGCTATCTGAGTTACGTTTGAACACTTAGGTAGGAGTCATGTACATTCTACCGGGACCACTGGGACCACTCCACCGGGACCACCTAGCACACGGCTAACCAACAGACTTATCGGGGCTGATCAATATCTGGCCAACGCTAGCAATGACTAGACACTAACTAAATAGACAGGCTTGGCTCTGATAGCAATCGGGGCAAGATCGACCTAGGCGGGTAGGAGTGAAGGCCTAGATGCTGGATTAATGCAGCAGGCGAGCGAAGTAGCAAATTAATGTTATGCAAAGTATAATTCTGAAATGTTGATCAAAATGAAATTGGAAATAAAGGAGTTGAAATGTGCAAAATAGACGAATAAAAACTCACTTTTATTTGAATTAATAAAACTTGGTATAAGGATTTGAACCGAAGCACTTGGTAATGGAGTACAGGGGAGATGGCGAAGGCTATTTGAGAGGAGAGTGGATTACAGGAGTGAGGTTGTGAATTGACTGTATAAAGCTTGTAAGGCTTTCATAGGTGTTCAAAGGCGTGTCTAATACAATGCTATAGAGTGCCTATTTATAGAATACAACATGGAATTAAATATTTACACGTGAACGGTAAAGATTGAATAATAAAATGGAATCTTATGTTGATAACTTCTGCCGACAATCTTGAATTATTAAGACTTCTTGTTGAACTTGGATTGGAACCACGTCAAAAGTGAAGTTGAGTAATGATGGACTTTGGACTGTTCTTGAATTATTATTCTAATGAGCTATCTTGAACAGTGACGAAATTGCATAAATCCTGATAATGAGTCATAGTCTTGCATAATTGCTTGTCTTGATGAGTCATCCCTTTTGATGATGACACATTGATGAGTCATGATAAATCATAATTGCTTTTGATTGATTGCTAGACATGCATTGATGAGTCATCATAATGGCAGTTTGGATGTAATAGGATTGATTGCTGCGGGGGCAGGATAGACCTAGGCGGGTAGGAGTGAAGTCCTAGATGCGGGATTAATACCGCAGGAGAGCGTAGTAGCAAATTGATGTTATGCAAAGTATAATTTTGGAATGATGATCGAAACAAAATTGAAAATAATGGAATTGAAATGAACAAAATAGATGAATAAAAGTTTACTTTTATTTGAATTAATGGTTGAAACAAATTGTTGATCAGTACAGATATCTTCAGATTGTATGTTTGAAGAAGATTATTTGTTTTCTATTAATGCTAATCTCGTTTCTAATTCAAGATCTTTTGTATGTGATGAACATAAATCTTTTTGTAAATTTTTAATTTGCTCTTTTAAAATATTAATTGCGATTTTTAAGCCTTGTATATTAACTACTTTCGAAATATTTGGAATCTCTCGTGTTTCAAATATTTTATTGGTACTTACTGCATGAGGAGGTTCTAAAGAGTCTTCTTTTATTAAGATACTTTTGAGTTTTTGTAAATACTCTTTTCTTAATTCGGTATCTTGGATTTGATCAATTAAATCCAATAAAAATTGTTTTTCACTATTATTAGTAGTTATGACATTAATACACTAATAGCATATTCTTAAGGACTCATTACTTGATGAATATTCAATCACTTTCTAATTCATTGATATTATTGTCTTCATAATCAGAGGAGGACGATGAATTTTCTAATTGACTAGGCGTATCTTTGAGTTCAAATAATGAAATTAATTTATCTTGAATATCTGGATATTTTGCGCATATTTCATTTAGTTTCCTTTTAACTTTACAGTTTTTTGCATAATGACCTGGTTTGCCACATTTATAACAAGTATTTGTATTATTGATTTTCTTTTTTGTAGTAGTCTTTTTAGGACTTAATTTTTTGTAATTTGAATTTCGTGTATTATATTGTATCTTTTTACTAATTTGAGTTTTTCTTCGTTTTTTTACAGATGCAGCTTCTAACTTTGGAAGGCAAAATGCTTCAGGAAAAGAGCCTAATCGTTTTCATTTAGCGGCTTTATCTATTGAATGACTCGCTTGTAATTTTAATCCATTGCATAATGAAATTCCTTCCTTTCTAATAAAACTTAATAATTGACCAGGCATAATTTGTTCGAATGGAATTGTTCCTTTACCAATGTCTTCACTTAATTTCTTAAATGTCCTTTATAACTAAAAATATATCTTTATACCAATTGTAATCTTTGAGAGTTGGACATCTTAAATTTGTTAAAAGAATATCTACTGCAGTATTAATATCGTTAGGACTCCCAAAAAAATTAGTAACAATTGTATAAATTAATGTTTCTATGTTGTCAGGTTGTCCTTGAGAATTTGTGTGAGTTCTGATTTTATTACGTTCATCCTTTTGAATATAATTCTCCCTCCAATTTTTAAGTGTGCCAGTGAATCCAAAGGTTAATAAATCAAAAGCTTGTAAATCTATTGCACGTTTAGTTGAATAAGCTGTAAAAGCAATCAACATTTTTTGGAGTGTTACAAATATTCCGTGGCCACTACGACCATCAATATTCTATTTATATATTGAATCGCCAGCAAAATTTTCAGTAATTATTATTCTAGCACTTTCAAGATGAAGATCTGGAGGAGTTTGCTTGGAATAATATGGAAGTTCCTTTTTATAGATTTTATTAATATTTCGGTAATCGTCATCTCATTGAGATAAATCTTTTTCTAAAGTGTTAACTGTTTTTTTCAGTTGAAGTTTCTGCTTCTTTTAATTTCTCATCTATTTTTAAAAATAAAGGAGTACTAACATCTGGTAGTTCTAATTTATTTGAGCGCCTTATTTTAAATAGGGGTTTTGTAATGTCACCTAAGAAGTTTGGCTTATTCTTTTTATTATCGTTTATATCTAAATTTTCTAATTTTTCAGTTAATGAATCAATTTCGTGTTTTTCAATAATTGCTTTAATTTGAGTGGAGATCATATTGACTTGCTGAGATACTGTATGTAATACTTGATTTGTATAATAATTTTGATAATATACCTTTTTAATATCACTAGCGGTAGTTAATGTAATTTCTTCTAATGGAGGAGTGAAAGACACAGTTATTTGACCATTTTTGAGTGTCCATTTTTTTGCAAAATTAATATTAGTATTTATTTCTTTGACATGAAATGGGTTTGGAAGATTATGATCACAGGCAAATATAGCCCATCAATTGAAGAAAGGAACATTTACTTCATGTCTTTCTATAAATGAATACCACTCTTGTTTAATGAATGATTGTGCATTTAAATCAAAGTGTGAGAGGAACCATTCTCTTTTGGCTTTATTCTCCATTGAATTGAAATTTTGTTGTAAATAATCTTTATTTATTTCAAAGGGCCTTGGAATGACATTAATTGATGAAAACGATGGGGTTGCATAGTTGAGTAAGTTGGTGAACCTATAAAAGAAGTAGTTTCATCTATTGGCTCAGCTATTGGAGCTTTAGAATAAATTTTTTAAGTATCTTAATATTGATTATCTTTCAAGTAATCATAATTAGATGACTTAGAAGGCATTGAATATGAAGTTTGAGGGAGTACCATATTTTCTAAAAATCTTGAAGACCAACCTTTTTCTCTGCTTAAATAAAATCTTATTAGTACTCTGCCATCAGGCTCTTCTATTATTTATTGAATATTCTTTTGAGCAAGATTTCTTTGTGGTCTAGTACTTTGTTTAGGAATTTTCCAATTAGAAAAATCAATTTGACAACTAACTTCCCCGCTGTTAACCACATTAGAGTTCTTACTACTACCTAAACTAAGACGATCTCTAAACCAAGAGGCCATCTGAGTTACGTTTAAACACTTAGGTAGGAGTCATGTACATTCTACCGGAACCACTGCGATCGCCCCACCGGGATCACCTAGCACACGACTGACCGACGGACTTATCAGGGCTGACCAACATCTGACCAACGCTAGCAACGACTAGACACTAACTAAACAGACAAACTTGGCTCTGATACCAATCGGGGGTAGGACCGACCTAGGCAGGTAGGAGTGAAGGCCTAGATGCGGGATTAATGCAGTAGGGGAGCGGAATAGCAAATTGATGTTATGCAAAGTATAATTTTGAAATGATGATCAAAACGAAATTGGAAATAATGGAGTTGAAATGAACAAAATAGATGAATAAAAAACTTACTTTCATTTGAATTAATTAAATTTGGTATAAGGATTTGAATCGAAGCACTTGGTAATAGAGTACAAGGGAGATGGAGAAGGCTATTTGAGAGGAGAGTAGATTACAGGAGTGAGGTTGTGAATTGGCCGGATAAAGCTTGTAAGGCTTTCAAAGGTGTTCAAAGGCGTGTCTAATACAATGCTATGGAGTACCTATTTTTAGAATACAACATGGAATTAAATATTTACATGTGAACGGTGATGATTGAATAACAAAATGGAATCTTATGTTGATAAGTTCTGTCGACAATCTTGAATTATTGAGGCTTTTTGTTGAACTTGGATTGGAACCACGTCAAAAGTGAAGTTGAGTAATAATGGACTTTGGACTGTTCTTGAATTATTATTCTGATGAGCTATCTTGAATAGTGATGAAATTGCATAAATCCTAATAATGAGCCATAGTCTTGCATAATTGCTTATCTTGATGAGTCATCCCTTTTGATGTTGACACGTTGATGAGTCACGATAAATCATAATTGCTTTTGATTGATTGCTAGACATACATTGATGAGTCATTATAATGACAGTTTGGATGTATTCGGATTAATTGCTGCGGGAGGAGGATCGGCCTAGGTGGGTAGGAGTGAAGGCCTAGATGCGGGATTAATGCAGTAGGGGAGCGGAATAGCAAACTGATATTATGCAAAGTATAATTTTGGAATGTTGATCGACACGAAATTGGAAATAATGGAATTGAAATGAACAAAATACATGAATAAAAGCTTACTTTTATTTGAATTAATGGTTGAAACAAATTATTAATCAGTAGAGATATCTTCTGATTGAAAGTTTGAAGAAAATTATTTGTTTTCTATTAATGCTAATCTTGTTTCTCATTCAAGATCTTTTGTCTGTAATGAACATAAATCTTTTTGTAAATTTTAATTTGCTCTTTTAAAATATTAATTGCGATTTTTAAGTCTTGAATATTAACTACTTTCAAAATATTTGGAATCTCATGTGTTTCAAATATTTTATTGATACTTACCATATGAGGAGGTTCTAAAGAGTCTTCTTTTATTAAGATACTTTTGAGTTTTTATAAATACTCTTTTCTTAATTCGGTATCTTGGATTTGACCAATTAAATCCAATGAAAATTCTTTTTCTCTATTATTAGTAGTTATGACATTAATACACTTATAGCATATTCTTAAGGACTCATTACTTGATGAATATTCACTTGAATCACCTTCTAATTCATTGATATTATTGTCTTCATAATCAGAGGAGGACGGTGGATTTTCTGATTGACTAGGTGTATCTTTGAGTTCAAATAATAAAATTAATTTATCTTGAATATCTGGATATTTTGCACATATTTCATTTAGTTTCTTTTTAACTTTACAATTTTTTGCATAATGACCTGGTTTGCCACATTTATACCAAGTATTTGTATTATTGATTTTCTTTTTTGTAGTAGTCTTTTTAGGACTTAATTTTTTGTAATTTGAATTTCGTGTATTATATTGTATCTTCTTGCTAATTTGAGTTTTTCTTCGTTTTTTTACAAATGGAGCTTCTAACTTTGGAAGGTAAAATGCTTCACGAAAAGAACCTAATTCTTTTTGTTTAGCGGCTTTATCTGTTGAATGACTCGCTTGTAATTTTTATTCATTGCATAATGAAATTCCTTCCTTTCTAATAAAACTTAATAATTGACCAGGCATGATTTGTTCGAATGGAGTGTTACAAATATTTCGTGGTCACTACCACCATCAATATTCAATTCATGTATTGAATCGCCAGCAAAATTTTCAATAATTATTGTTCTAGCACTTTCAAGATGAAGATATGGAGGAGTTTGCTTGAAATAATATGGAAGTTCCTTTTTATAGATTTTATTAATATTTTGGAAATCATCATCTGATTGAAATAAATCTTTTTCTAAAATATTAACTGTATTGTTAGTTGAAATTTCTGCTTCTTTTAATTTCTCATCTATTTTTAAAATTAAAGGAGTATTAGTACCTGGTAATTCTAATTTATTTGAGCATCTTATTTTAAATAGGGGTTTTGCAATGTCACCTAAGAAGTTTGGCTTATTCTTTTTATTATTGTTTATATCTAAATTTTCTAATTTTTCAGTTAATGAATCAATTTTCTGTTTTTTCATAATTGCTTCAATTTGAGTAGAGACCATATTGACTTGTTGAGACACTGCATGTAATACTTGATTTGTATAATCATTTTGATAATATACCTTTTTAATATGACTACCAGTACTTAATGTAATTTCTTCTAATGGAGGAGTAAAAGACGTAATTATTTGACTATTTTTGAGTGTCCATTTTTTTGGAAAATTAATATTAGTATTAATTTCTTTGACATGGAATGGTTTGAAAGATTATGGTCCGAGGCAAATATAGCCCACCAATTGAAGAAAGGGACATTTACTTCATGTCTTTCCATAAACGAATACCACTCTTGTCTAATAAATGATTGTGCATTTAAATCAAAGTGTGAAAGGAACCATTCTCTTTTGGCTTTATTCTCCATTGAATTGAAATTTTGTAGTAAATAATCATTATTTATTTCAAAGGGCCTTGGAATGATATTAATTGATGAACACGATGGAGGTTGCATAGTTGAGTAAGTTGGTGAACCTATGGAAGAAGTAGCCTCATCTATTGGCTCAACTATTGGAGTTATATAATAAATTTTTTGAGTATCTTCTACTTGATTATCTCTCAAATAATCATAATTAGATGACCTAGAAGGCATTGAATATGAAATTTGAGGGAGTTTCATATTTTTTGAAAATCTTGAAGATCATCCTTTTTCTCTGCTTGAATTAAATCTTATTAGTATTCTACCATCAGGCTCTTCTATTATTTGTAGAATATTCTTTTGAGCAATATTTCTTTGTGGTCTAGTACTTTGTTTAGGAATTTTCCAATTAGAAAAATCAATTTGACAACTAACTTCCTTGCTGTTAACCGCATTAGAGTTCTTACTACCACCTAAACTAAGTCGATCTCTAAACCAAGAGGCCACCTGAGTTACGTTTGAACACTTAGCTAGGAGTCATGTACATTCTACTGGGATCACTCCGACTAGCCCACCGGGACCACCTAGCACACGACTGACCAACGGACTTATCGGGGCTGACCAACATCTGACCAATGCTAGCACACGACTGTTTTTGATTGATTGATTTGCTCTTTTAAAATATTAATTGTGATTTTTAAGTCTTGAATATTAACTACTTTCAAAATATTTGGAATCTCACGTGTTTCAAATATTTTATTGATAATTACCATATGAGGAGGTTCTAAAGAGTCTTCTTTTATTAAGATACTTTTGAGTTTTTATAAATACTCTTTTCTTAATTCGGTATCTTGGATTTGACCAATTAAACCCAATGAAAATTCTTTTTCTCTATTATTAGTAGTTATGACATTAATACACTTATAGCATATTCTTAAGGACTCATTACTTGATGAATATTCACTTGAATCACTTTCTAATTCATTGATATTATTGTCTTCATAATCAGAGGAGGACGATGGATTTTCTGATTGACTAGGTGTATCTTTGAGTTCAAATAACAAAATTAATTTATCTTGAATATCTGGATATTTTGCACATATTTCATTTAGTTTCTTTTTAACTTTACAATTTTTTGCATAATGACCTGGTTTGCCACATTTATACCAAGTATTTGTATTATTGATTTTCTTTTTTGTAGTAGTCTTTTTAGGACTTAATTTTTTGTAATTTGAATTTCGTGTATTATATTGTATCTTCTTGCTAATTTGAGTTTTTCTTCGTTTTTTTACAAATGGAGCTTCTAACTTTGGAAGGTAAAATGCTTCACGAAAAGAACCTAATTCTTTTTGTTTAGCGGCTTTATCTGTTGAATGACTCGCTTGTAATTTTTATTCATTGCATAATGAAATTCCTTCCTTTCTAATAAAACTTAATAATTGACCAGGCATGATTTGTTCGAATGGAGTGTTACAAATATTTCGTGGTCACTACCACCATCAATATTCAATTCATGTATTGAATCGCCAGCAAAATTTTCAATAATTATTGTTCTAGCACTTTCAAGATGAAGATATGGAGGAGTTTGCTTGAAATAATATGGAAGTTCCTTTTTATAGATTTTATTAATATTTTGGAAATCATCATCTGATTGAAATAAATCTTTTTCTAAAATATTAACTGTATTGTTAGTTGAAATTTCTGCTTCTTTTAATTTCTCATCTATTTTTAAAATTAAAGGAGTATTAGTACCTGGTAATTCTAATTTATTTGAGCATCTTATTTTAAATAGGGGTTTTGCAATGTCACCTAAGAAGTTTGGCTTATTCTTTTTATTATTGTTTATATCTAAATTTTCTAATTTTTCAGTTAATGAATCAATTTTCTGTTTTTTCATAATTGCTTCAATTTGAGTAGAGACCATATTGACTTGTTGAGACACTGCATGTAATACTTGATTTGTATAATCATTTTGATAATATACCTTTTTAATATCACTAGCGGTACTTAATGTAATTTCTTCTAATGGAGGAGTAAAAGACGTAATTATTTGACTATTTTTGAGTGTCCATTTTTTTGGAAAATTAATATTAGTATTAATTTCTTTGACATGGAATGGTTTGAAAGATTATGGTCCGAGGCAAATATAGCCCACCAATTGAAGAAAGGGACATTTACTTCATGTCTTTCCATAAACGAATACCACTCTTGTCTAATAAATGATTGTGCATTTAAATCAAAGTGTGAAAGGAACCATTCTCTTTTGGCTTTATTCTCCATTGAATTGAAATTTTGTAGTAAATAATCATTATTTATTTCAAAGGGCCTTGGAATGATATTAATTGATGAACACGATGGAGGTTGCATAGTTGAGTAAGTTGGTGAACCTATGGAAGAAGTAGCCTCATCTATTGGCTCAACTATTGGAGTTATATAATAAATTTTTTGAGTATCTTCTACTTGATTATCTCTCAAATAATCATAATTAGATGACCTAGAAGGCATTGAATATGAAATTTGAGGGAGTTTCATATTTTTTGAAAATCTTGAAGATCATCCTTTTTCTCTGCTTGAATTAAATCTTATTAGTATTCTACCATCAGGCTCTTCTATTATTTGTAGAATATTCTTTTGAGCAATATTTCTTTGTGGTCTAGTACTTTGTTTAGGAATTTTCCAATTAGAAAAATCAATTTGACAACTAACTTCCTTGCTGTTAACCGCATTAGAGTTCTTACTACCACCTAAACTAAGTCGATCTCTAAACCAAGAGGCCACCTGAGTTACGTTTGAACACTTAGCTAGGAGTCATGTACATTCTACTGGGATCACTCCGACTAGCCCACCGGGACCACCTAGCACACGACTGACCAACGGACTTATCGGGGCTGACCAACATCTGACCAATGCTAGCACACGACTGTTTTTGATTGATTGATTTGCTCTTTTAAAATATTAATTGTGATTTTTAAGTCTTGAATATTAACTACTTTCAAAATATTTGGAATCTCACGTGTTTCAAATATTTTATTGATAATTACCATATGAGGAGGTTCTAAAGAGTCTTCTTTTATTAAGATACTTTTGAGTTTTTATAAATACTCTTTTCTTAATTCGGTATCTTGGATTTGACCAATTAAACCCAATGAAAATTCTTTTTCTCTATTATTAGTAGTTATGACATTAATACACTTATAGCATATTCTTAAGGACTCATTACTTGATGAATATTCACTTGAATCACTTTCTAATTCATTGATATTATTGTCTTCATAATCAGAGGAGGACGATGGATTTTCTGATTGACTAGGTGTATCTTTGAGTTCAAATAACAAAATTAATTTATCTTGAATATCTGGATATTTTGCACATATTTCATTTAGTTTCTTTTTAACTTTACAATTTTTTGCATAATGACCTGGTTTGCCACATTTATACCAAGTATTTGTATTATTGATTTTCTTTTTTGTAGTAGTCTTTTTAGGACTTAATTTTTTGTAATTTGAATTTCGTGTATTATATTGTATCTTCTTGCTAATTTGAGTTTTTCTTCGTTTTTTTACAAATGGAGCTTCTAACTTTGGAAGGTAAAATGCTTCACGAAAAGAACCTAATTCTTTTTGTTTAGCGGCTTTATCTGTTGAATGACTCGCTTGTAATTTTTATTCATTGCATAATGAAATTCCTTCCTTTCTAATAAAACTTAATAATTGACCAGGCATGATTTGTTCGAATGGAGTGTTACAAATATTTCGTGGTCACTACCACCATCAATATTCAATTCATGTATTGAATCGCCAGCAAAATTTTCAATAATTATTGTTCTAGCACTTTCAAGATGAAGATCCGGAGAAGTTTGCTTGAAATAATATGGAAGTTCCTTTTTATAGATTTTATTAATATTTTGGAAATCATCATCTGATTGAAATAAATCTTTTTCTAAAATATTAACTGTATTGTTAGTTGAAATTTCTGCTTCTTTTAATTTCTCATCTATTTTTAAAATTAAAGGAGTATTAGTACCTGGTAATTCTAATTTATTTGAGCATCTTATTTTAAATAGGGGTTTTGCAATGTCACCTAAGAAGTTTGGCTTATTCTTTTTATTATTGTTTATATCTAAATTTTCTAATTTTTCAGTTAATGAATCAATTTTCTGTTTTTTCATAATTGCTTCAATTTGAGTAGAGACCATATTGACTTGTTGAGACACTGCATGTAATACTTGATTTGTATAATCATTTTGATAATATACCTTTTTAATATGACTAGCGGTACTTAATGTAATTTCTTCTAATGGAGGAGTAAAAGACGTAATTATTAGACTATTTTTGAGTGTCCATTTTTTTGGAAAATTAATATTAGTATTAATTTCTTTGACATGGAATGGTTTGAAAGATTATGGTCCGAGGCAAATATAGCCCACCAATTGAAGAAAGGGACATTTACTTCATGTCTTTCCATAAACGAATACCACTCTTGTCTAATAAATGATTGTGCATTTAAATCAAAGTGTGAAAGGAACCATTCTCTTTTGGCTTTATTCTCCATTGAATTGAAATTTTGTAGTAAATAATCATTATTTATTTCAAAGGGCCTTGGAATGATATTAATTGATGAACACGATGGAGGTTGCATAGTCGAGTAAGTTGGTAAGTAGCCTCATCTATTGGCTCAACTATTGGAGTTTTATAATAAATTTTTTGTGTATCTTCTACTTGATTATCTCTCAAATAATCATAATTAGATGACCTAGAAGGCATTGAATATGAAGTTTGAGGGAATTTCATATTTTTTGAAAATCTTGAAGATCATCCTTTTTCTCTGCTTAAATTAAATCTTATTAGTATTCTACCATCAGGCTCTTCTATTATTTGTAGATATTCTTTTGAGCAATATTTCTTTGTGATCTAGTACTTTGTTTAGGAATTTTCTAATTAGAAAAATCAATTTGACAACTAACTTCCTTGCTGTTAACCGCATTAGAGTTCTTACTATTACCTAAACTAAGTCGATCTCTAAACCAAGAGGCCACCTGAGTTACGTTTGAACACTTAGCTAGGAGTCATGCACATTCTACCGGGACCACTCCGACCAGCCCACCGGGACCACCTAGCACATGACTGACCAAAGAACTTATCGGGGCTGGCCAACATCTGACCAATACTAGCAATGATTAGACACTAAGTAAATAGACAAACTTGGCTCTGATACCAATCCGGGGCAGGATCGACCTAGGCAGGCAGGAGCGAAGGCCTAGATGCGGGATTAACGCAGTGCGGGAGCGGAATAGCAAATTGATGTTATGCAAAGTATAATTTGAAATGATGATCAAAACGAAATTGGAAATAATGGAGTTGAAATGAACAAAATAGACGAATAAAAACTTACTTTTATTTGAATTAATAAAACTTGGTATAAGGATTTGAACCGAAGCACTTGGTAATAAAGTACAAGGGAGATGGCGAAGGCTATTTGAGAGGAGAGTGGATCATAGGAGTGAGGTTGTGAATTGGCCGTATAAAGCTTGTACGGCTTTCAAAGGCGTTCAAAGGCGTGTCTAATACAATGCTATGGAGTACCGATTTTTAGAATGCAGCATGGAATTAAATATTTACACGTGAACGGTAAAGATTGAATAATAAAATGGACTCTTATGTTGATAACTCCTGCCGATAATCTTGAGTTATTGAGGCTTTTTGTTGAACTTGGATTGGAACCACGTCAAAAGTGAAGTTGAGTAATAATGGACTTTGGACTGTTCTTGAAATATTATTCTGATGAGCTATCTTGAACAGTGATGAAATTGCATAAATCTTGATAATGAGTCATAGCTTTGCATAATTGCTTGGCTTGATGAGTCACCCCTTTTGATGTTGACGCGTTGATGAGTCACGATAAATCATAATTATTTTTGATTGATTGCTAGACACGCAATGATGAGTCATCATAATGGCAGTTTGGATGTATTCGGATTAATTGCTGCGGGGGCAGGATTGACCTAGGTGGGTAGGAGTGAGGGCCTAGATGCGAAATTAATGCAACAGGGGAGCGGAGTAGCAAATTTATGTTATGCAAAGTATAATTTTGGAATGATCATCAAAACGAAATTGGAAATAATGGAATAGAAATGAACAAAATAGATGAATAAGAACTTACTTTTATTTGAATTAATGGTTGAAACAAATTGTTGATCAGTAGAGATATCTTCTGATTGAATGTTTGAAGAAGAATGTTTGTTTTCTATTAATGCTAATCTTGTTTCTAATTCAAGATCTTTTGTCTGTAATGAATACAAATCTTTTTGCAAATTTTTAATTTGGTCTTTTAAAATATTAATTGTGATTTTTAAGTCTTGAATATTAACTACTTTCAAAATATTTGGAATCTCACGTGTTTCAAAAATTTTATTGATACTTACCCTATGAGAAGGTTCTAAAGAGTCTTCTTTTGTTAAGATACTTTTGAGTTTTTGTAAATACTCTTTTCTTTATTCGGTATCTTGAAGGGGAGCCTTGGAATAACGGTAAAGTTGTCTCCGTGTGACCAAAAGATCATGGGTTCAAGCCGTGGAATCAGCCACTGATAAAGTCAGGTTAGGCAACCTACAATTCACCCCTTGAGATACAGCCCTTCCCCAGATCCTGTGTAAACGTGGGATGCTTGTGCACCTGGCTGCCCTTTTTTTATTCGGCATCTTGGATTTGATAAATTAAATCCAATAAAAATTCTTTTTCACTATTATTAGTAGTTATGATATTAATACACTTATAGCATATTCTTGAGGACTCATTACTTGATAAATATTCACTTGAATCACTTTCTAATTCATTGATATTATTGCCTTTATAATCAGAGGAGGGCGATGAATTTTCTGATTAACTAGGCACATCTTTGAGTTCAAATAATGAAATTAATTTATCCTGAATATCTGGATGTTCTGCACATATTTCATTTAGTTTCTTTTTAACTTTATAGTTTTTTGTATAATGATCTGGTTTGCCACATTTATAACAATTATTTGTATAATTGATTTTCTTTTTGTAATAGTCTTTTTGGGACTTAATTTTTTATAATTTGGATTTCGTGTATTATATTGTTTCTTCTTACTAATTTGAGTTTTTCTTCGTTTTTTTACAGATGGAGTTTCTAACTTTGGATGGCAAAATGCTTCACGAAAAGAACCTAATTCTTTTCGTTTAGCGGCTTTATCTGTTGAGTATCTCGCTTGTAATTTTAATTCGTTGCATAATGAAATTCCTTCCTTTTTTTTATAAAACTTAATAATTGACCAAACGTAATTTGTTCGAATGGAATTGGACCTTTACTGATGACTTCACTTAATTTATTAGATATTGTTTGAGAAAATAAAGATGGTAATCCAGAAGCAAATTTTTCTTTCCAATAAGGTTGACAACAGTCTTCGCTTTTTAATAGGTATGTTAAAAATGTATCTTTATGCCAATTGTAATCTCCGAGAGTTGGACATCTTAAATTTGTTAAAAGAATATCTGTTGGAACATTAATATCTTTAGGAATTCCAAGAAAATCAGTAACAATTGTATAAATTAATGTTTTGATATTGTTAGGTTGTCCTTGAGAATTTGTGCGACTTTTGATTTTGCCATATTCATCCTCTTGAATATAATTTTCCTACCAATTTTTGAGTATACCAGTGAATCCAGCGGTTAATAAATCAAAAACTTGTAAATCTGTTGCACGTTTAGTTGAATAAGCTGTGTAAGCAATCAACATTCTTTGGAGTGTTACAAATATTTCGTGGTCACTGCCACCATCAATATTCAATTCATGTATTGAATCGCCAGCAAAATTTTCAGTAATTATTGTTCTAGCACTTTCAAGATGAAGATCTGGAGGAGTTTGTTTGAAATAATATGGAAGTTCCTTTTTATAGATTTTATTAATATTTTAGAAATCATCATCTGATTGAAATAAATCTTTTTCTAAAATAGTACCTGTATTGTTAGTTGAACTTTCTGCTTCTTTTAATTTCTCATCTATTTTTAAAATTAAAGGAGTATTAGTATCTGGTAATTCGAATTTATTTGAGCGTCTTATTTTAAATAGGGGTTTTGCAATGTCACATAAGAAGTTTGGCTTATTCTTTTTATTATCGTTTATATCTAAATTTTCTAATTTTTCAGTTAATGAATCAATTTCCTGTTTTTTCATAATTGCCTCAATTTGAGTGGAGACCATATTGACTTGTCGGGACACTGCATGTAATACTTGATTTGTATAATTATTTTGATAATATACCTTTTTAATATCACTAGCGGTAGTTAATGTAATTTCTTCTAATGGGGGAGTAAAAGACGCAATTATTTGACCATTTTTGAGTGACCATTTTTTTGCAAAATTAATATTAGTACTTATTTCTGTGACATGGAATGGGTTTGGAAGATTATGATCAGAGGCAAATATAGCCCACCAATTGAAGAAAGGGACATTTACTTCAAGTTTTTCCATAAATGAATACCACTCGTGTCTAATAAATGATTGTGCATTTAAATCAAAGTGTGAAAGGAACCATTCTCTTTTGGCTTTACTCTCCATTGAATTGAAATTTTGCCGTAAATGATCTTTATTTATTTCAAAGGGCCTTGGAATGATATTAATTGATGAAAACGATGGGGGTTGCATAGTTGAGTAAGTTGGTGAAGCTATGGAAGAAGTAGCTTCATCTATTGGCTCAGCTATTGGAGCTTTATAATAAATTTTTTGAGTATCTTCTACGTGATTATCTCTCAAATAATCATAACTAGATGACGTAGAAAGCATTGAATATGAAGTTCGAGGGAGTTTCATATTTTCTGAAAATCTTGAAGACCATTCTTTTTCTCTGCTTGAATTAAATCTTATTAGTATTCTACCATCAGGCTCTTCTATTATTTGTTGAATATTCTTTTGAGCAATATTTCTTTGTGGTCTAGTACTTTGTTTAGGAATTTTCCAATTAGAAAAATCAATTTGACAACTAACTTCCTTGCTGTTAACTGCATTAGAGTTCTTACTACTACCTAAACTAAGACGATCGCTAAGCCAAGAGGCCACCTGAGTTACGTTTGAACACTTAACTAGGAGTCATGCATATTCTACTGGGACCACTCCGACCACCCCATCGGAACCACCTAGCACACGACTGACCAACAGATTTATTGGGGCTGACCAACATCTGACCAATGCTAGCAATGACTAGACACTAACTAAATAGACAAACTTGGCTCTGATACCAATCGGGGGCAGGATCGATCTAGGCAGGCAGGAGCGAAGGCCTAGATACGGGATTAATGCAGTGCGGGAGCAGAATAGCAAATTGATGTTATGCAAAGTATAATTTTGAAATGATGATCAAAACGAAATTGGAAATAATGGAGTTGAAATGAACAAAATAGATGAATAAAAACATACTTTTATTTGAATTAATAAAACTTGGTATAAGGATTTGAACCGAAGCACGTGGTAATAGAGTACAAGGGAGATGGAAAAGGCTATTTGAGAGGAGAGTGGATTATAGGAGTGAGGTTGTGAATTGGCCGTATAAAGCTTGTAAGGCTTTCAAAGGTGTTCAAAGGCGTGTCTAATACAATGCTATGGAGTACCTATTTGTAGGATACAAGATGGAATTAAATATTTACACTTGAACAGTAAAGATTGAATAATAAAATGGCCTCTTATGTTGATAACTTCTGCCAACAATCTTGAATTATTGAGGCTTTTTGTTGAACTTGGATTGGAACGACGTCAAAAGTGAAGTTCAGCAATAATGGACTTTGGACTGTTCTTGAATTATTATTCTGATGAGCTATCTTGAACAGTGATGAAATTGCATAAATCCTGATAATGAGTCATAACTTTGCATAATTGCTTGTCTTGATGAGTCATCCATTTTGATGTTGACACGTTGATGAATCACGATAAATCATAATTACTTTTGATTGATTGCGAGACACACATTGATGAGTCATCATAATGGCAGTTTGGATGTATTGGGATTGATTGCTGCGGGGGCATGATCGACCTAGGTGCAGAGGAGTGAAAGCCTAGATGTGGGATTAATGCAGCAGGGGAGCGGAGCACCAAATTTATGCTATGCAAAGTATAATTTTGGAATGATCATCAAAACGAAATTGGAAATAATGGAATTGAAATGAACAAAATAGATGAATAAAAACTTACTTTTATTTGAATTAATGGTTGAAACAAATTATTGATCAGTAGAGATATCTTCTGATTGAATGTTTGAAGAAGAGTATTTGTTTTCTATTAATGCTAATCTTATTTCTAATTCAAGATCTTTTGTCTGTAATGAACACAAATCTTTTTATAAATTTTTAATTTGTTCTTATAAAATATTAATTGCAATTTTTAAGTCTTGAATATTAACTACTTTCCAAATATTTAAAATCTCACGTGTTTCAAATATTTTATTAATACTTACCTTATGAGGAGGTTCTAATATAGAGTCTTCTTTTATTAAGATACTTTTGAGTTTTTGTAACTTGGATTTGATAAATTAAATTCAATAAAAATTTCTTTTCACTATTATTAGTAGTTATGACATTAATACACTTATAGCATATTCTTGAGGACTCATTACTTGATAAATATTCACTTGAATCACTTTCTAATTCATTGATATTATTGTCTTTATAATCAGAGGAGGACGATGAATTTTCTGATTGACTAGGCGTATCTTGAAGTTCAAATAATGAAATTAATTTATCTTAAATATCTGGATGTTCTGCACATATTTCAATTAGTTTCTTTTTAACTTTACAGTTTTTTGCATAATGACCTGGTTTGCCACATTTATAACAATTATTTGTATTATTGATTTTCTTTTTTGTAGTAGTCTTTTTAGGACTTAATTTTTTGTAACTTGGATTTCGTGTATTATATTATTTCTTCTTACTAATTTGAGTTTTTCTTCGTTTTTTCACAGATGCAGCTTCTAAATTCGGATGGCAAAATGCTTCATGAAAAGAATCTAATTCTTTTCATTTAGCGGCTTTATCTGTTCAATATCTCGCTTGTAATTTTAATTCATTGCATAATGAAATTCCTTCTTTTTTAAATAAAACTTAATAATTGACCAATGGTAATTTGTTCGAATGGAATTAGACCTTTACCGATGACTTCAGTTAATTTATTAAATATTCTTTGAGAAAATAAAGATGGCAATCCAGAAACAAAATTTTCTTTTCAATAAGGTTGACGACAGTCTTCTTCTTTTAATAGGTATGTTAAAAATGTATCTTTATGTCAATTGTAATCTTCGAGAGTTGGACATCTTAAATTTGTTAGACGAATATCTGTTGCAGCATTAATATTTTTAGTACTTCCAAGAAAATTAGTAACAATTGTATAACTTAATGTTTCTATATTGTCAGGTTATCCTTGAGAATTTATGTGAGTTCTGATTTTATTATGTTCATCCTCTTGAATATAATTTTCCCACCAATTTTTGAGTATGCCAGTGAAACCAGAGGTTAATAAATCAAAAACTTGTAAATCTGTTGTCCGTTTAGTTGAATAAGCTGTATAAGCAATCAACATTCTTTGTAGTGTTACAAATATTTCGTGGTCACTACCACCATCAATATTCCATTCATATTGAATCGCAAGAAATTTTTCAGTAATTATTGTTCTAGCACTTTCAAGATGAAGATTTGGAGGAGTTTGCTTGGAATAATATAGAAGTTCCTTTTTATAGATTTTATTAATATTTTGGAAATCATCATCTGATTGAGATAAATCTTTTTCTAAAATATTAACTGTATTGTTAGTTGAAGTTTCAGCTTCTTTTACTTTCTTATCCATTTTTAAAATTAAAGGAGCATTGATATATGGTAATTCTAATTTATTTGAGCGTCTTATTTTAAATAAGGATTTTGCAATATCACCTAAGAAGCTTGGCTTATTCTTTTTATTATCGTTTATATCTAAACTTTCTAATTTTTCAGTTAATGAATAAATTTTTTTTTAGTTTTTTAATAATTGCATCAATTTGAGTGGAGACCATATTGACTTGTTGAGACACTGTATGTAATACTTGATTTGTATAATTATTTTGATAATATACCTTTTTAATATCACTAGCAGTAGTTAATGTAATTTCTTCTAATGGAGGAGTAAAAGACGTAATTATTTGACCATTTTTGAGTGTCCATTTTTTTGCAAAAATAATATTAGTATTTATTTTTTTGACATAGAATGGGTCTGGAAGATTATAATCAGAGGCAAATATAGCCCACCAATTGAGGAAAGGGACATTTACTTTATGTCTTACCATAAATGAATGCCACTCTTGTCTAATAAATGATTGTGTATTTAAATCAAAGTGTGAAAGGAACTATTCTAATTTGGCTTTATTCTCCATTAAATTGAAATTTTATCGTAAATAATCTTTATTGATTTCAAGGGGACTCGGAATGACATTAATTGATGAAAACGATGGAGGTCGCATAGTTGAGTAAGTTGGTGAACCTATGGAAGAAGTAGCTTTATCCATTGGCTCAGCTATTGGAGCTTTATAATAAATTTTTTAAGTATCTTCTACCTGATTATCTTTCAAATAATCATAACTAGATGACCTAGAAGGCATTGAATATCAAGTTCGAGGGAGTTCCATATTTTATGAAAATCTTGAAGACCAACATTTTTCTCTGCTTGAATTAAATCTTATTAGTATTCTACCATCAGGCTCTTCTATTATTTGTTGAATATTCTTTTGAGCAATATTTCTTTGTGGTCTGGTGTTTTGTTTAGGAATTTCCCAATTAGAAAAATCAATTTGACAACTAACTTCCTTACTGTTAGCCACAGCATAGTTCTTACTACTACCTAAACTAAGACGATGTCTAAACCAATAAGCTATCTGAGTTATGTTTGAGCACTTAGGTAGGAGTCATGCACATTCTACCGGGACCACTGGTACCACTCCACCGAGACCACCTAGCACATGGCTAACCAACGGACTTATCAGGGCTGATCAATATCTGGCCAACGCTAGCAACGACTAGACACTAACTAAATAGACAAACTTGGCTCTGATAGCAATCGGGGGCAAGATCGACCTAGGCGGGTAGGAGTGAAGCCCTAGATACGGGATTAATGCAGTAGGGGAGCGGAATAGCAAATTGATGTTATGCAAAGTACAATTTTGAAATGATAATCAGAACGAAATTGGAAATAATGGAGTTGAAATGAACAAAAAAGATGAATAAAAACTTACTTTTATTTGAATTAATAAAACTTGGTATAAGGATTTGAACCGAAGCACTTGGTAATGGAGTACAAGGGAGATGGAGAAGGCTATTGAGAGGAGAGTGGATTGTAGCAGTGAGGTTGTGAATTGGCTGTATAAAGCTTGTAAGGCTTTCAAAGGTGTTCAAAAGCGTGTCTAATACAATGCTATGGAGTACCTATTTTTAGAATACAACATGGAATTAAATATTTACACGTGAACACTAAAGATTGAATAATAAAATGGAATCTTATGTTGATAACTTCTGCCGACAATCTTGAATTATTGAGGCTTTTTGTTGAAATTGAATTGGAACCACGTCAAAAGCGAAGTTGAGTAATAATGGACTTTGGACTGTTCTTGAATTATTGTTCGGATGAGCTATCTTGAACAGTGATGAAATTGCATAAATCCTGATAATGAGTCATAGTCTTGCATAATTGCTTGTCCTGATGAGTCATCCCTTTTGATGTTGACACGTTGGTGAGTCACGATGAATCATAATTGCTTTTGATTGATTGCTAGACACACATTGATGAGTCATCATAATAGCAGTTTGGATGTATTGGGATTGATTGCTGCGGGGGCATGATCGACCTAGGTGGGTAGGAGTGAAGGCCTAGATGGGGAATTAATGTGGCAGAAGAGCGGAGTAGCAAATTTATGTTATGCAAAGTATAATTTTAGAATGATCATCGAAACGAAATTGGAAATAATGGAATTGAAATGAACAAAATACATGAATAAAGACTTACTTTTATTTGAATTAATGGTTGAAACAAATTGGTGATCAGTAGAGATATCTTCTGATTGAATGTTTGAAGAAGAATGTTTGTTTTCTATTAATGCTAATCTTGTTTCTAATTCAAGATCTTTTGTCTGTAATGAACACAAATCTTTTTGTAAATTTTTAATTTGTTCTTATAAAATATTAATTGCAATTTTTAAGTCTTGAATATTAACTACTTTCCAAATATTTGGAATCTCACGTGTTTCAAATATTTTATTGATACTTATCTTATGAGGAGATTCTAAAAAGTCTTCTTTTATTAAGATACTTTTGAATTTTTGTAAATACTCTTTTCTTTATTCGGTATCTTGGACTTGATAAATTAAATTCAATAAAAATTCTTTTCACTATTATTAGTAGTTATGACATTAATACACTTATAGCATATTCTTGAGGACTCATTACTTGATAAATATTCACTTGAATCACTTTCTAATTCATTGATATTATTGTCTTTATAATCAAAGGAGGATGATGAATTTTCTGATTGAATAGGCATATCTTGGAGTTTAAATAATGAAATTAATTTATCTCAAATATCTGGATGTTCTGCACATATTTCATTTAGTTTCTTTTTAACTTTGCAGTTTTTGCATAATGACCTGGTTTGCCACTTTGATAACAATTATTTGTATTATTAATTTTCTTTTTTTTGGTAGTCTATTTAGGACTTAATTTTTTGTAACGTGGATTTCGTGTATTATATTATTAATTTTTTGTAACGTGGATTTCGTGTATTATATTATTTCTTCTTGCTAATTTGAGTTTTTCTTCGTTTTTTTTTTTTTTTTACAGATGGAGGTTCTAACTTTGGATGGCAAAATGCTTCACGAAAAGAACCTAATTCTTTTCGTTTAGCGGCTTTATCTGTTGAATATCTCGCTTGTAATTTTAATTCATTGCATAATGAAATTTCTTCTTTTTTTAATAATACTTAGTAATTGACCAATGGTAATTCGATCTAATGGAATTAGACCTTTACCGATGACTTCAGTTAATTTATTAAATATTCTTTGAGAAAATAAAGATGGTAATCCAGAAACAAATTTTTCTTTTCAATAAGGTTGACGACAGCTTTCTCCTTTTAATAGGTATGTTAAAAATGTATCTTTATGCCAATTATAATCTTCGAGAGTTGGACATCTTAAATTTGTTAAAAGAATATCTATTGCGGCATTAATATTTTTAGTACTTCCAAGAAAATTAGCAACAATTGTATAACTTAATGTTTCTATATTGTCAGGTTATCCATGAGAATTTGTGTGAGTTCTGATTTTATTATGTTCATCCTCTTGAATATAATTCTCCCACCAATTTTTGAGTATGCCAGTGAATCCAGAGGTTAAAAAATCAAAAGCTTGTAAATCTGTTGCCCGTTTAGTTGAATAAGCTGTATAAGCAATCAACATTCTTTGGAGTATTACAAATATTTCGTGGTCACTACCACCATTAATATTCCATTCATATATTGAATCGCAAGCAAAATTTTCAGTAATTATTGTTCTAGCACTTTCAAGATGAAGATCTGGAGGAGTTTGCTTGGAATAATATGGAAGTTCCTTTTTATAGATTTTATTAATATTTTGGAAATCATCATCTGATTGAGATAAGTCTTTTTCTAAAATATTAACTGTATTGTTAGTTGAAGTTTCTACTTCTTTTAATTTCTCATCTATTTTTAAAATTATAGGAGTATTGATATCTAGTAGTTCTAATTTATTTGAGCGTCTTATTTTAAATAAGGGTTTTGCAATATCACCTAAGAAGTTTGGCTTATTCTTTTTATTATCGTTTATATCTAAACTTTCTAATTTTTCAGTTAATGAATCAATTTTTTATTTTTTAATAATTGCATCAATTTGAGTGGAGACCATATTGACTTGTTGAGACACTGTATGTAATACTTGATTTGTATAATTATTTTGATAATATACCTTTTTAATATCACTAGCGGTACTTAATGTAATTTCTTCTAATGGAGGAGTAAAAGACGTAATTATTTGACCATTTTTGAGTGTCCATCTTTTTGCAAAATTGATATTAGTATTTATTTTTTTGACATAGAATGGGTCTGGAAGATTATGATCAGAAGCAAATATACCCCACCAATTGAAGAAAGGGACATTTACTTTATGTCTTTCCATAAATGAATGGCACTCTTGCCTAATAAATGATTGTGCATTTAAATCAAAGTGTGAAAGGAACCATTCTCATTTGATTTTATTCTCCATTAAATTGAAATTTTATTGTAAATAATCTTTATTAATTTCAAAGGGCCTCGGAATGACATTAATTGATGAAAACGATGGGGGTTGTATAGTTGAGTAAGTTGGCGAACCGATGAAAGAAGTAGCTTCATCTATTGGCTCTACTATTGGAGCTTTATAATAAATTTTTTAAATATCTTCTACCTGATTATCTTTCAAATAATCATAACTAGATGACCTAGAGGGCATTGAATATCAAGTTCGAGGGAGTTCCATATTTTCTAAAAATCTTACAGACCAACATTTTTCTCTGCTTGAATTAAATCTTATTAGTATTCTACCATCAGGCTCTTCTATTATTTGTTGAATATTCTTTTGAGCAATAATTCTTTGTGGTCCAGTGTTTTGTTTAGGAATTTCCCAATTGGAAAAATCAATTTGACAACTAACTTCCTTGCTGTTAGCCACAGCAGAGTTCTTACTACTACCTAAATTAAGACGATCTCTAAACTAATAGGCTGTCTGAGTTACGTTTGAACACTTAGGTAGGAGTCTTGCACATTCGACCGGGACCACCGGGACCACTCCACCGGGACCACCTAGCACACGGCTAACCAACGGACTTATCGGGGCTGATCAATATCTGGCCAACGCTAGCAACGACTAGACACTAACTAAATGGACAAACTTGGCTCTGATAGCAATCGCGGGCAAGATCGACCTAGGCAGGTAGGAGTGAAGGCCTAGATGCGGGATTAATGCAGCAGGGGAGCGGAATAGCAAATTGATGTTATGCAAAGTACAATTTTAAATGATGATCAGAATGAAATTGGAAATAATGGAGTTGAAATGAACAAAATCGATCAATAAAAACTTACTTTTATTTGAATTAATAAAACTTGGTATAAGGATTTGAACCGAAGCACTTGGTAATGGAGTACAAGGGAGATGGTGAAGGCTATTGAGAGGAGAGTGGATTGTAGGAGTGAGGTTGTGAATTGGCTGTATAAAGCTTGTAAGGCTTTCAAAGGTGTTCAAAGGTGTGTCTAATACAATGCTATGGAGTACCTATTTTTAGAATCCAACATAGAATTAAATATTTACACGTGAACGGTAAAGATTGAATAATAAAATGGAATCTTATGTTGATAACTGCTGCCGACAATCTTGAATTATTGAGGCTTTTTATTGGACTTGAATTGGAACCACGTCAAAAGTGAAGTTGAGTAATAATGGACTTTGGACTGTTATTGAATTATTGTTCGGATGAACTATCTTGAACAGTGATGAAATTGCATAAATCCTGATAATGAGTCATAGTCTTGCACAATTGCTTGTCCTAATGAATCATCCCTTTTGATTTTGACACGTTGATGAGTCACGATGAATCATAATTGCTTTTGATTGATTGCTAGACATACATTGATGAGCCATCATAATAGCAGTTTGGATGTATTGGGACTGATTGCTGCGGGGGTACGATCAACCTAGGTGGGTAGGAGTGAAGGCCTAGATGTGGGATTAATGCAGCAGGGGAGCGAAGTAGTAAATTTATGTTATGCAAAGTATAATTTTGGAATGATCATCAAAACAAAATTGGAAATCATGGAATTGAAATGAACAAAATAGATGAATAAAAACTTACTTTTATTTGAATTAATGGTTGAAGCAAATTGTTGATCAGTAGAGATATCTTCTGATTGAATGTTTGAAGAAGAATGTTTGTTTTCTATTAATGCTAATCTTGTTTCTAATTCAAGATCTTTTGTCTGTAATGAACACAAATTTTTTTGTAATTTTTAATTTGGTCTTTTAAAATATTAATTGCGATTTTTAAGCCTTGAATATTAACTACATTCCAAATATTTGGAATCTCACGTGTTTCAAATATTTTATTGATACTTACCTTATAAGGAGGTTCTAAAGAGTCTTCTTTTATTAAAATACTTTTGAGTTTTTGTAAATACTCTTTTCTTTATTCGGTATCTTAGATTTGATAAATTAAATTCAATAAAAATTCTTTTTCACTATTATTAGTAGTTATGGCATTAATACACTTATAGCATATTCTTGAGGACTCATTGCTTGATAAATATTCACTTGAATTACTTTCTAATTCGTTGATATTATTGTCTTTATAATCAGAGGAGGACGATGAATTTTCTGATTAACTAGGCATATCTTGGAGTTCAAATAATGAAATTAATTTATCTTAAATATCTGGATATTCTGCACATATTTCATTTAGTTTCTTTTTAACTTTACAGTTTTTTGCATAATGACTTGGTTTGCCACATTTATAACAATTATTTGTATTATTGATTTTCTTTTTTGTAGTAGTCTTTTTAGGACTTAATTTTTTGTAATTTGGATTTCGTGTATTATATTATTTCTTCTTACTAATTTGAGTTTTTCTTCGTTTTTTACAGATGGAGCTTCTAACTTTAGATGGCAAAATACTTTACGAAAAGAACCTAATTCTTTTCGTTTAGCGGCTTTATCTGTTGAATATCTCGCTTGTAATTTTAATTCATTGCATAATGAAATTCCTTCTTTTTTTAATAAAACTTAATAATTGACCAAATGTAATTTGTTCGAATGGAATTAGGCCTTTACCGATAACTTCAGTTAATTTATTAAATATTCTTCGAGAAAATAAAGATGGTAATCCAGAAATAAATTTTTCTTTTCAATAAGGTTGACGACAGTGTTCTCTTTTTAATAGGTATGTTAAAAATTTAACTTTATGCCAATTATAATCTTCGAGAGTTGGATATCTTAAATTTATTAAAAGAATATCTGTTGCAACATTAATGTCTTTAGGACTTCCAAGAAAATTCGTAATAATTGTGTAAATTAATATTTCTATATTGTCATGTTGTCCTTGTGAATTTGTGTGAGTTCTGATTTTATTATATTCATCCTCTTGAATATAATTCTCTCACCAATTTTTGAGTATGCCAGTGAATCCAGAGATTAATAAATCAAAAGCTTATAAATCTATTGCCCGTTTAGCTGAATAAGCTATATAAGTAATCAACATTCTTTGGAGTGTTACAAATATTTCGTGGTCTCTGCCACCATCAATATTCCATTCATATATTGAATCGCCAGCGAAATTTTCAGTAATTATTGTTCTAGCATTTTCAAGATGAAGATCTTGAGGAGTTTGCGTGGAATAATATGAAAGTTCCTTTTTATTGATTTTATTAATATTTTGGAAATCATCATCTGATTGAGATAAATCTTTTTCTAAAACATTAACTGTATTGTTAGTTGAAGTTTCTACGTCTTTTAATTTCTTATCTATTTTCAAAATTAAAGGAGTATTAGTATCTGATAGTTCTAATTTATTTGAGCATCTTATTTTAAATAAGGGTTTTGCAATATCACCTAAGAAGTTTGGCTTATTGTTTTTATTATCGTTTATATCTAAACTTTCTAATTTTTCAGTTAATGAATCAATTTTCTGTTTTTTAATAATTGCATCAATTTGAGCGGAGGCTATATTGACTTGTTGAGACACTGTATGTAATACTTGATTTGCATAATTATTTTGATAATATACCTTTTTAATATCACTAGCGGTAGTTAATGTAATTTCTTCTAATGGAGGAGTAAAAAACGTAATTATTTGACCATTTTTGAGTGTCTATTTTTTTGCAAAATTAATATTAGTATTTATTTCTTTGACATGGAATGGGTCTGGAAGATTATGATGAGAGGTAAATATAGCCCACCAATTGAAGAAAGGGACATTTACTTTATGCCTTCCCATAAATGAATACCACTCTTGTCTAATAAATTATTGTGCATTTAAATCAAAGTGTGAAAGGAACCATTCTTTTTTGGCTTTATTCTCCATTGAATTGAAATTTTATCGTAAATAATCTTTATTGATTTCAAAGGGCCTTGGAATGACATTAATTGATGAAAACGATGGGGGTTGCATAGTTGAGTAAGTTGGTGAACCTATGGAAGAAGTAGATTCATCTATTAGCTCAACTATTGGAGCTTTATAATAAATTTTTTGAGTATCTTCTACTTGATTATCTTTCAAATAATCATAACTGGATGACCTACAAGGCATTGAATATGAAGTTCGAGGGAGTTCCATATTTTCTGAAAATCTTGAAGACCAATATTTTTCTCTGCTTGAATTAAATCTTATTAGCATTCCACCATCAGGCTCTTCTATTATTTGTTGAATATTCTTTTGAGCAATATTTCCTTGTGGTCTTATATTTTGCTTAGGAATTTTCCAATTAGAAAAATCAATTTGACAACTAACTTCGTTACTGTTAACCACAGTAGAGTTCTTACTACTATCTAAACTAAGACGATCTCTAAACAAATAGGCTGTATGAGTTACATTTGAACACTTAGGTAGGAGTCATACACATTCTACCGGGACCACAGGGACCACTCCACTAGGACCACCTAGCGCACGGCTGACCAATGTACTTATTGGGGTTGACCAATATCTGACCAGCGCTAGCAATGACTAGACACTAACTAAATAGACAAACTTGGCTCTGATAGCAATCGGGGGCAAGATCGACCTAGGCGGGTAGGAGTGAAGGCCTACATGCAGGATTAATGCAGCAGGGGAGCGGAAAAGCAAATTGATGTTATGCAAAGTATAATTTTGAAATGATGATCAAAATGAAGTTGGAAATAATGGAGTTGAAATGAACAAAATAGATGAATAAAAACTTACTTTTATTTGAATTAATAAAACTTGGTATAAGGATTTGAACCGAAGCGCTTGGTAATGGAGTACAAGGGAGATGGAGAAGCTATTTGAGAGGAGAGTGGATTATAAGAGTGATGTTGTGAATTGACTGTATAAAGCTTGTAAGGCTTTCAAAGGTGTTCAAAGGCGGGTCTAATATAATGCTATGGAGTACCTATTTTTAGAATACAATATGGAATTAAATATTTACATGTGAGCGGTAAAGATTGAATAATAAAATGGAGTCTTATGTTGATAACTTCTGCCGACAATCTTGAATTATTGAGGCTTTTTGTTGAACTTGGATTGGAATGACGTCAAAAGTGAAGTTGAGTACTAATGGACTTTGGACTGTTCTTGAATTATTGTTCTAATGAGCCATCTTAAACTGTGATAAAATTGCAATAATCACAATAATGACTCATAGTCTTGCATAATTGCTTGTCTTGATGAGTCATCCCGCTTGATGTTGACACGTTGACGAGTCACGATAAATCGTAATTGCTTTTGATTGATTGCTAGACATACATTGATGAGTCATCACAATGGCTGTTTGGATGTTTTGGGATTGATTGCTACGGGGGCAGGATCGACCTAGGCGAGTAGGAGTGAAGGCCTAGATGCGGGATTAATGCAGCAGGGGAGCAGAGTAGCAAATTGATGCTATGCAAAGTATAATTTTAGAATGATGATCAAAACTAAATTCGAAATAATGGAAGTGAAATGAACAAAAAAGATGAATAAAAACTTACTTTTATTTGAATTAATGGTTGAAACAAATTGTTCATCAGTAGAGATATCTTTTGATTGAATATTTGAAGAAGAATATTTGTTTTCTACTAATGCTAATCTTGTTTCTAGTTCAAGATCTTTTGTCTGTAATGAACATAAATCTTTTTGTACATTTTTAATTTGGTCTTTTAAAATATTAATTGCGATTTTTAAGTCTTGAATATTAACTACTTTCAAAATATTTGAAATCTCACGTGTTTCAAATATTTTATTGGTACTTACCTTATAAGGAGGTTCTAAAGAGTATTCTTTTATTAAGATACTTTTGAGTTTTTGTAAATACTCTTTTCTTAATTTGGTATATTGGATTTGATAAATTAAATCCAATAAAAATTCTTTTTCACTATCATTAGTAGTTATGGCATTAATACACCTATAGTATATTCTTGAGGACTCAGTACTTGATGAATATTCACTTGAATCAGTTTCTAATTCATTGATATTATTATCTTTATAATCAGCGGAGGACGATGAATTTTTTGATTGACTAAGCGTATCTTTGAGTTCAAATAATGAAATTAGTTTATCTTGAATATGTGGATGTTCTGCACATATTTTATTTAGTTTCTTTTTAACTTTATAGTTTTTTGCATAATGACCTGGTTTGCCACATTTATAATAAGTATTTGTATTATTGATTTTCTTTTTTATAGTAGTCTTTTTAGGACTTAATTTTTGTAATTTGGATACCGTGTATTATATTGTTTCTTCTTACTAATTTGAGTTTTTCTTCGTTTTTTCACAGATGGCACTTCTAGCTTTGGAAGGCAAAATGCTTCAAGAAAAGAACTTAATTGTCTTTGTTTAGCTGCTTTATCTGTTGAATATCTCGCTTGTAATTTTAATTCATTGCATTGTGAAATTCCTTCTTTTTTAATAAAACTTAATAATTGACCAAACGTAATTTGTTTGAATGGAATTAGACCTTTACCGATGACTTCACTTAATTTATTAAATATTCTTTGAGAAAATAAAGATGGTAATCCAGAAACAAATTTTTCTTTCCAATAAGGTTGACGACAGTCTTCTCTTTTTAATAGGTATGTTAAAAATGTATCTTTATGCCAATTGTAATCTTCGAGAGTTGGACATCTTAAATTTGTTAAAAGAATATCTGTTGCAGCATTAATATCTTTAGGACTTCCAAGAAAATGAGTAACAATTGTATTAATTAATGTTTCTATATTGTCAGGTTGTCCTTGAGAATTTATGTGAGTTTTGATTTTATGATGCTCATCCTTTTGAATATAATTCTCCCACCAATTTTTGAGTATACCAGCAAATCCAGAGGTTAATAAATCAAAAGCTTGTAAATCTGTTGCAGGTTTAGTTGAATAAGCTATATAAGTAATCAACATTCTTTGGAGTGTTACAAATATTTCGTGGTCTCTACCACCATCAATATTCTATTTATATATTGAATCGCCAGCGAAATTTTCAGTAATTATTGTTCTAGCACTTTCAAAATGAAGATCTAGTGGAGTTTGCTTGGAATAATATGGAAGTTCCTTTTTATAGGTTTTATTAATATTTTGAAAATCATCATCTAATTGAGATAAATCTTTTTCTAAAATATTAACTATATTGTTAGTTGAAGTTTCTGCTTCTTTTAATTTCTCACCTATTTTTAAAATTAAAGGAGTACTAGTATCTGGTAGTTCTAATTTATTTGAGCGTCTTATTTTAAATAGGGGTTTTGCAATGTCAATTAAGAAGTTTGGCTTATTCTTTTTATCATCGTTTATATCTAAATTTTCTAATTTTTCAATTAATGAATCAATTTCTTGTTTTTTAATAATTGCTTCAATTTGAGTGGAGACCATATTGACTTGTTGAGACACTATATATAATACTTAATTTGTATAATTATTTTGATAATATACCTTTTTAATATCACTAGCAGTAGTTAATGTAATTTGTTCTAATGGAGGAGTAAAAGATGTAATTATTTGATCATTTTTGAGTGCCCATTTTTTATAAAATTAATATTAGTATTTATTTCTTTGACATGGAATGAGTTTGGAAGATTATGATCAAAGGCAAATATAGCCCACCAATTGAAGAAAGGGATATTTACTTTATGTCTTTTCATAAATAAATACCACTGTTGTCTAATAAATGATTGTGCATTTAAATCAATGTGTGAAAGGAACCAGTCTCTTTTGGCTTTATTCTCCATTGAATTGAAATTTTGTCATAAATAATCTTTATTGATTTCAAAGGGCCTTGGAATGACATTATTTGATGAAAACGATGGGGGCTGCATAGTTGAGTAAGTTGGTGAACCTATGGAAGAAGTAGCTTTATCTATTGGCTCAGTTATTGGAGCTTTATAATAAATTTTTTGAGTATCTTCTACTTGATTATCTTTTAAATAATCATAATTAGATGACCTAGAAGGCATTGAATATGAAGTTCGAGGGAGTTCCATATTTTCTGAAAATCTTGAATTCCAACCTTTTTCTCTGCTTGAATTAAATCTTATTAGTATTCTACCATCAGGCTCTTCTATTATTTGTTGAATATTCTTTTGAGCAATATTTCTTCGAGGTCTAGTATTTTGTTTAGGAATTTTCCAATTAGAAAATCAATTTGACGACTAACTGTTTTGCTGTTAACCACATTAGAGTTCTTACCATTGCCTAAACTAAGATGATCTCCAAACCAAGAGGCCATCTGTGTTACGTTTGAACACTTAACTAGGAGTCATGTACATTCTACGGGGACCACTGCGACCACCGCACCGGGACCACCTAGCACACGGCTGACCAACGGACTTATTAGGGCTGACCAACATCTGACCAAGACTAGCAACGACTAGACACTAGCTAAATAGACAAACTTGGCTCTGATACCAATCGGGGGCAGGATCGACCTTGGCAGGTAGGAGCGAAGGCCTAGATGCGGGATTAATGCAGTGCGAGAGCGGAATAGCAAATTGATGTTATGCAAAGTATAATTTTAAAATGATGATCAAAACCAAATTGGAAATAAGGGAGTTGAAATGAGCAAAATAGATGAATAAAAACTTACTTTTATTTGAATTAATAAAACTTGGTATTAGGATTTGAACCGAAGCACTTAGTAATGAAGTACAAGGGAGATGCAGAAGGCTGTTTGAGAGGAGAGTGGATTACAGGAGTGAGGTTATAAATTGGCTATGTAAAGCTTGTAAGGCTTTCAAAGGTGTTCAAAGGCGTGTCTAATACAATGCTATGGAGTACCTACTTATAGAATACAACATGGAATTAAATATTTACACATGAACGGTAAAGATTGAATAATAAAATGGAATCTTATGTTGATAACTTCTGCCGACAATATTGAATTATTGAGGCTTTTTGTTGAACTTGGATTGGAACCACGTCAAAAGTGAAGTTGAGTAATAATGAACTTTGGACTATTCTTGAATTATTGTTCTGATGAGCTATCTTGAACAGTGATGAAATTGCATAAATCCTGATAATGAGTCATAGTCTTGCATAATTGCTTGCCTTGATGAGTCATCCCTTTTGATGTTGACATGTTGATGAGTCACAATAAATCATAATTACTTTTGATTGATTGCTAGACCCACATTGATGAGTCATCATAGTGGCAGTTTGGATGTATTGGGATTGATTGCTGCGGGGGCAGGATTGACCTAGGCGGGTAGGAGTGAAGGCCTATATGCGGGATTAATGCAGCAGGGAAGCGGAGTAGCAAATTGATGTTATGCAAAGTATAATTTTGGAATGATGATCAAAACGAAATTGGAAATAATGAAATTGAAATGAACAAAATAGATGAATAAAAAACTTACTTTTATTTGAATTAATGGTTGAAACAAATTGTCGATCAGTAGAGATATCTTCTGATTGAATGTTTGAAGAAGAAGGTTTGTTTTGTATTAATGCTAATCTTGTTTTTAATTCAAGATCTTTTGTCTGTAATGAACATAAATCTTTTTGTAAATTTTTAATTTGCTCTTTTAAAATATTAATTGCAATTTTTAAGTCTTGAATATTAACTACTTCCAAAATATTTGGAATCTCATATGTTTCAAATATTTTATTGATACTTACCTTATGAGGAGGTTCTATAGAGTCTTCTTTTATTAAGATACTTTTGAGTTTTTGTAAATACTCTTTTCTTAATTTGGTATCTTGGATTTGATCAATTAAAACCAGTAAAAATTCTTTTTCACTATTATTAGTAGTTGCGACATTAATACACTTATAGCATATTCTTGAGAACTTATTACTTGATGAATATTCACTTGAATCACTTTCTAATTCATTGATATTATTGTCTTCATAATCAGAGGAGGACGACGAATTTTTTGATTGACTAGGTGTATCTTTGAGTTCAAATAATGAAATTAATTTATCTTGAATATATGGATGTTCTGCACATATTTCATTTAGTTTCTTTTTAACTTTACAAATTTTTGCATAATGACTAGGTTTGCCACATTTTTAAGAAGTATTTGTATTATTAATTTTTTTTTTGTAGTAGCCTTTTTGATACTTAATTTTTTGTAATTTGGATTTCGTGTATTATATTGTTTTTTCTTACTAATTTGAGTTTTTCTTCGTTTTTTCACAGATGGCGCTTCTAACTTTGGAAGGTAAAATGCTTCACAAAAAGAACTTAATTGTTTTCATTTAGCGGCTTTATCTGTTGAATATCTCGCTTGTAATTTGAATTCATTGCATAATAAATTTCCTTCTTTTTTAATAAAACTTGATAATTAACCAGACGTAATTTGTTCGAATGGAATTCGACCTTTACCGATGACTTCACTTAATTTATTAAATATTCTTTGAGAAAATAAAGATGGCAATTTAGAAACAAATTTTTCTTTCCAATAAGATTGACGATAGTCTTCTCTTTTAATAGGTATGTTAAAAATGTATCTTTATATCCATTATAATCTTCGAGCGTTGGACATCTTAAATTTGTTAAAAGAATATTTGTTGCAGCATTAATATCTTTAGGACTTCTAAGAAAATTAGTAACAATTATATAAATTAATGTTTCTATATTGTCACGTTGTCCTCGAGAATTTGTGTGAGTTCTGTTTTTATTATGTTCATTCTCTTGAATATAATTCTCCCACCAATTTTTGAGTATACCAGTGAATCTAGAGGTTAATAAATGAAAAGCTTGTAAATCTATTGCACGTTTAGTTACATAAGCTTTATAAGCAATCAGCATTCTTTGGAGTGTTACAAATATTTCGTGGTCGCTACGACCATCAATATTCCATTCATATATTGAATCGCCAGCACAATTTTCAATAATTATTATTCTAGCACTTTCAAGATGAAAATCGGGAGGAGTTTGCTTAGAATAATATGGAAGTTCCTTTTTATAGATTTTATTAATATTTTGAAAATCGTCTTTTGATTGAGATAATTATTTTTCTAAAATATTAACCATATTATTAGTTGACGTTTCTGCTTCTTTTAATTTCTCATCTATTTTTAAAATTAAAGGAGTACTAGTATCTGGTAATTCTAATTTATTTGAGCGTCTTATTTTAAATAGGGATTTTGCAATATCATCTAAGAAGTTTGACTTATTCCTTTTATTATCGTTAATATTTAAATTTTCTAATTTTTCAGTTAATGAATCAATTTCCTGTTTTTTAACAATCGCTTCAATTTGAGTGGAGACCATATTGATTTGTTGAGACACCGTATGTAACATTTGATTTGTATAATTATTTTGATAATACGCCTTTTTAATATCACTTAAAAGTACTTGACTATTTTTTGGATCATTTCTACGTATTTTGAATCGAATTGCAGGAATATTACCTTCAGGGGTAGTTAATATAATTTCTTCTAATGGAGGAGTAAAGAGGTAATTATTTGACCATTTTTGAGTGTCCATTTTTTAGCAAAATTAATATTAGTATTTATTTCTTTGACATAGAATGGGTCTGGAAGATTATGATCAGAGGCAAATATAGCCCAGTAATTGAAAAAAGGGACATTTACTTTATGCCTTTCCATAAATGAATACCACTTTTGTCTAATAAATGGTTGTGCATTTAAATCAAAGTGTGGAAGGAACCATTCTCTTTTGGTTTTATTCTCTATTGAATTGAAATTTTATTGTAAATAATCTTTATTGATTTCAAAGGGCCTTGAAATGACATTATTTGAAGAAAACGATGGGGGTTGCATAGTTGAGTAAGTTGGTGAACCTATGGAAGAAGTAGTTTCATCTATTGGCTCAACTATTGGAGCTTTATAATAAATTTTTTGAGTATCCTCTACTTGATTATCTTTCAAATAATCATAATTAGATGACCTAGAAGGCATTGAATATGAAGTTCGAGGGAGTTCCATATTTTCTGAAAATCTTAAAAATGAACTTTTTTCTCTGCTTGAATTAAATCTTATCAGTATTATACCATCAGGCTCTTCTATTATTTGTTGAATATTCTTTTGAGCAATATTTCTTTGTGGTCTAGTGTTTTGAATAATAAATTCTTGGGGAATAGTAATTTCATTCCATTTTAATAACTTAGGAGTAAAAGTAGTAATATTATCTGATTCACCTTTTAATAATACGATTTCATCTAAAGTAGGTATTAATATTCATTTTTAATTATGTTGAGATGATAGTAATTTGAAATATACTCTGTAAGCGATAGTAAAATTTCTTGAAAGGTCGCGAAATTGAACTTTTGAATCATTTTGAATATTAGGAAGATGGATATCAAATATTAAAGTAACCATAATCCAAGGGTTATTTAAATCTACTGAATAATTTGGACAACAATTAAAATATATGAGACTATTGCAAATATTAGTTTGAATCATGGCTAATAATTAATCTTTGCAATGTATTATTCTATTGTCTCTTAGGGCCATGAATATCGGACAATCTAATCCTACTCTTGTTAAAGGTTTGAGTGCAACTTGAATCATACCAAAATGAATGTATCGATATTTCTCTTTATATTTTTTAATAGCAACTTTTGAAAGTAATTTAACAGTTTGAAATTCTTCGTCTAAACTAAATGCTTCTTCATGATCCTTTATTAATAAAGCAGCATTGAAATCAAACTTACCTATTTGATAAATTGTTTCTATTTTTTGTTTAGGAATTTTTCAATCAGAAAAATCAATTTGACAACTAACTTTCTTGCTATTAACCACATTAGAGTTCTTACTACTACCTAAACTAAGACGATCTCTAAACCAAGAGGCTATCTGAGTTACATTAGAACACTTAGCTGATGTAAGTCTCAAGGGAATGAAGCAACCCAAGTCAACTCACATCAAGGACACTAGAAAACAAGCAAACACCCAACGGCCAAGGAGGCACGGCCGTGCTTAATGGCACGGGGTGACCGTGCTAACTTGCTGTCTAGCTCGCCTAGAAAGTGCCTCACTTCACGGTTTGAGATGGCTTTGAGTTCAAATAGAAATCTGATGCAATGGGCCTTGTTTTGGCCTTCATTATGTGTGGAAAAGAGTAAGCAAAGGAGTAATGGAAGTGAGGAATGAAAGTAGGATGAAGAACACTAAGAAGATCATTAAAGGAGCTCACGGTTTAAGAGGAGAGAAACCAAGAGCTAGCTTACGAACTTCAAGTGTGTTTAATGAAACTAGGATAGTTCTAAGCTAGATGATTAGATAAGATACACCACTAATTACTTAGCTTAGGGCCCTTAATCTTGGATCAGGATAAGATACACCACCTAACCAAAGATTAAGACTCACTTGGTCACCACCTTAATCGGCCACAATTAAGGATAAGCAAGTTAAGTGTTTAAAGAAATCACAAGACACAAAGTCTTTGCTCTCAACTGAAGAATCAACTCTAACTCTTAAATGAACACACAAGGCTTTTATATGGCCTTGAAAATACATAAGAGGGCTTTCCTTCTAGAGTAGGAAAGTCATTAAGCATACCTAAGACTACTTAGTACACGGTTTAGCCTAAAACAAACACAAGCTGAAATTTAAGTTACAAAGCATTATTTTATCTTCCTAAGCTCTTTCCTATGCATGAAGGAATGTTAATGACTCAATTTCCCAGCCAGGAAGGTAAGGATACACGGCTGGCCACCTCAAAAGAGCTGAAGAGTGCATGGTTGCCATGTCATACTTGAGTGGCCGTGTGTGAGCTTGCAAAATGGAGGCTTTTCCCTTGCTCCACGTGTCTCTCTCATGGGTGGCTGGTGGCAGCTTACTAAGCAGCTCAAAATGATCAAGTAGGCAGGCACGCACCTTAAGCAAACCCCTTGAAGGAGGAAAACCACTAGGCTAAGCAACCGGGTGTCAATCAGCCAGTTTCTGCCTCAACTTGTCACGCATGCTTGACACATCAAATGCTGACTAATTGCTACGTTTCTTACATGGATGGAAACCTCAAGATGTCTAGTTTACCTTCCAACTTGAATCGTAGCATTTGGACTTCATTTGCCCCCTGAACAAACTAGAATTCCAAAACCATGCAGCTTGTGGTGCAATCCGGGCAAAGTCAAAAGATGAACTGGTTTAAGCAACCAATTGAACTCTAATTAATATGAAACCAATTGGACTTAAAAGCTAAGATCTTGAGCTTGAAAATATCCCAAAAAACGAGTACCAAAATGTGCTTTAAACCTGTGTAATTAGATAACAAAAACCGGGTGAAAATCTAGATGAGAACCCCGGTGCATCACCTTGTGTTTTCTCTATCAAGTGACTTATGGCTGTGACTGACTTGATTTCTTGATTGTTCTGGATCATTGAAACATTATTAGACCTTGAGGATGGACCTCCATCATTCTCCCCTTGTTGGGAAGATTTGATCCTCAAATCAGAAAGGTAGTCATCTGCTTCATAAGGGCTTAAATCAGCAACGTTAAATGTAGCTGATACTCCATAATCCCCTGGTAACTCCACCTTATAAGCATTATCATTAATCTTCTTCAAAATCTCGAATGGACCATTTGCTCGTGGCATCAGCTTAGTTTTCCTTTTGGAAGGAAAACGTTCTTTGCGTAGATGTATCCAGACCAAATCACCTGGCTTAAAAAGCTTCCCTCTTTTATGCTTGTTAGCTTGGGCCGTGTATGAGAGTGTAGTTTTCTCGATCTTGGCCTTTACTAACTCATGCAACTTCTGGATTTCTTCCACTCTAGCTGCGGCATCCGCACTTGGTTTTTGATCTAACGGTCGAGGAATAAGATCAAGTGGACTTAGGGGATCAGTCCCATAGACCACCTTAAAGGGTGATAGACTAGTAGCCTTGCTTGGAGTCTTGTTGTATGCAAACTCAGCGTGTGGAAGTAACAGATCCCATGCTTTAGCTTGGTGCTTAATCAAAACTCTTAATAAGGTACCAAGAGTTCGATTAGTCACCTCCGTTTGCCCATCTGTCTGGGGATGGCAAGTGGTACTGTACTTGAGTTTTGTACCCAGTTTTTTCCACAGAGTAATCCAAAAGTGACTTAAAAATTTGGTATCTCGATCCGAGACAATGGAACATGGAATTCCATGTAGTCTCATAACCTCCTTGAAATAGAGCTCAGCAACATGAGTGGCATCATTAGTCTTGTTGTGGGGAATAAAATGAGCCATCCTTGAAAATCGATCCACAACCACAAAGATAGAATCTTTATTCCTTTGTGTCTTTGGTAAACCAAGTATGAAATCCATACTCACGTCTACCCATGGCAACGTAGGAATAGGAAGTGGCGTGTACAACCCCTGGGGGAGCAAATGACTCTTTGTGATCTGACATGTACTGCACCTTCTAATGATGTCTTGAACATCTTTCTCCATGCCTGGCCAATAATAATGTTCCCTAAGCATGGTTAGGGTCTTATCTTCACCAAAATGACCAGCTAAAGAACCAGCATGGACTTCTCGAACCAACAACTCACGAGTGCTGCATTTGAGGACACATAACCGAGCACCTTTAAAGAGAAACTCTTCTTGAATTAAGAAATACCCTTTGGGATGTTTAGCACACTCAGCGTATAACACCCCAAAATCTTCATCATCCTGGTATAAAGCCTTTAGATGCTCAAATCCAAGGATACAAGCATCTAACTGGAACAACAATAGATAACGTCGAGAAAGGGCATCGGCGCCTTGATTAAGCTTGCCGGACTTATGCTTGATAGTAAAGTGAATGGACTGCAGGAACTCAACCCATTTAGCATGGCGTGAGTTTAACTTATGTTGGCCTTGAATATACTTCAAAGCCTCATGATCAGAATGAAGAATAAACTCACTGGCAACCAAATAATGATTCCAATGTTCCAAGCATCGAACGATGGCATAGAACTCTTTGTCGTAGGTTGAATATCTTCTTCTGATATCACATAATTTCTCACTGAAGAAGGCTAAAGGGCGTCCTTCTTGGGTAAGAATTCCACCAATACCAACTCCAGAAGCATCGCACTCAATTTCAAAGACCTTCTCAAAGCATGGTAAAGCTAATACCGGTGCTTGAGTTAGTCTCTCTTTCACTTCTTCAAAGGGTGCTTGGGCTTTAGGATTCCAAGTGAACGAGGAACCCTTAAGAACTTCAGTCATAGGAGCCAAAATATTGCTGAGATTGCGTATGAATCTCCTATAGAAAGAAGCCAAGCCATGAAAGCTTCGAACATCATGAATACTCTTAGGAACAGGCCAAGTCCGAATAGCTTCAATCTTGCTTTCATCTGCCTTAATACCATTTTCAGAAACAATATAACCTAAGAAGGTAACTTCATGGGTAAAGAAGGTACACTTCTTTAGGTTTCTAAACAATTTCTCCTTTTGAAGAACGAGCATCACCTGAGTTAAGTGATCTTGATGCTCTTGCTCATTCTTGCTAAACACCAAAATATCATCGAAGTAAACGACCACAAACTTGCCCAAGTATGGCCGAAATACTTGATTCATCAATCTCATAAACGTACGAGGGGCATTGGAAAGACCGAAAGGCATGACTAACTACTCATATAATCCGCCCTTAGTCTTGAAAGCAGTTTTCCACTCATCGCCCTCCCTAATACGAATTTGATAATAACCACTCCTCAAATCAATCTTACTAAACACCTTAGAGCCATGTAACTCATCCAACATATCTTCAAGCCTAGGTATAGGGTACCTATACTTGATAGTAATTTTGTTTATGGCCCTACTGTCAACACACATCCTCATACTACCATCTTTCTTCGGGACCAAAAGAGCAGGAACAGCACACGGACTTAAGGATTCTCGTACCAACCCCTTGAATATCAGTTCTTCAACTTGACGTTGAATCTCTTGAGTTTCTTTGGGATTTGTCCTGTAGGCTGGCTTATTAGGTAGAATGGATCCTGGGATAAGGTCAATATGATGTTGAATGTCACGCTTTGGGGGTAAACCCGAAGGTATCTCATCTGGAAATAGGTGACTAAACTGATTCAATATGACCTTGGCTATGGGATGGGATGGAAGTGGTGTTTCTCGCTCATCTTGTACTTGTAATATCCACTCTTCAAGGCCTTGAACTCATGTTGAGAAGCCTTTAAAAGTGGTTCAACATATGTCAAAAGCAAGTCAGATTGATTTTGGCTTTTTTGTGGTTTCATTTTGTGGAGTTCAGATGGTGACATAGGATTCAGGGTAATCTTCTTGCCATCTTTGGTAAAAGAATAGGTATTTAGGTAACCATTATGCATGACCTTTCTATCATACATCCATGGTCTTCCTAGTAAAATATGGCAAGCATCCATGAGGATAACATCACACCAAAGTTCATCTTGGTAGTTCTTACCAAGAGAGAATGAAATCAAACAACGAGAATTAACCTGTATTCCCTTGCTTTGATTTAGCCATTGAATATTGTATGGATGTGGATGTGTCATGGTCTGAACGCTCAATTTTTCAATCATACTCAACGAAACAACGTTGGCACAACTTCCTCCATCGATGATTAACGAGCACACTTTGCCTTGGACTGTACACCGTGAGTGAAAGATGTTCTCACATTGTTCATCCTTAGCAACTCGTTGATTGCTCAATACCCTTCGAATTACTAGCATCTCACCTTCATCTGCGTTTTCCACAAACTCCTCCTGATCATCCTCATGTTCCTCCTCAGCATCTTCTTCTTTTTCCTCTTCTTTCTCCTTGGCAAATTCTCCCTCTATGGCTTCCTACTCAGCTAAGGTAACCACTTTGCGACTAGGATAATCAGAAGCAATATGTCATAAGCCTTGACACTTATAACACCTTCTCTGGTTTATGGGGTATGGGTTTGGACGTGGGGGATTCGGTAGTGGCCTTTGAGGAGCTTGGTTCTTTTGTGGATTAGTTGGGAAAGGAGTAGATGGTTTAGGCTGAGGTGTGGTACTTCCCTTGTTGAAGGGTTGCCCACGGTTTGGTACTGAATTTGGCTTGAAAGAATCACGAACATTCATCGTAGACTTTCTTTGTTGCTCCACCTTATGTGCTAGGACACACACTTCGTCAAAGGTGGTGTAAGCTTGCAATTCAACCACGTTGGCTATCCTAGGATCAAGCCCTCCTAGGTAACGAACCATGGTCTGCTCTTTCAGGCTCATGAATGTCACATTTGATCATAAGTTTCTCAAACTCACGTGTATATTCTTCAACACTCATTTTGCCTTGATTCAGATGGTGAAAGAGCATGTATTGATCTTGGACATACGTGGAAGGCAAAAACCGTGCCTTCATCTTGGCTTTCATCTTATCCCAAGTAGCAATCTTACTCTTCCTCTCCCTAGTTCTCTTAGCATTAAGGTTTGTCCACCATAAGGAGGCATATTTCCTTAGTCTAAGAGCAACTATCTTGACTTTCTTATCCTCCGAAATCTCCTTAAACTCAAAGATACGTTCCACTGCTTGTAACCATTCAATGAACTCATCAGGATCTAGCTTACCCTCAAACTCAGGAATTTCAACCTTGAATTCATTAGAGTTGAAAGTAGGCCGCGTTCTTCTTTGTGTTCTTTCGAATGGTACATCCTCTTCAGAGAATGATAACGCATTGCTAGCTTCCTCTTCATG
Organism: Carnegiea gigantea; assembly: GCA_029747015.1. Taxonomy (NCBI): domain Eukaryota; kingdom Viridiplantae; phylum Streptophyta; class Magnoliopsida; order Caryophyllales; family Cactaceae; genus Carnegiea; species Carnegiea gigantea. The sequence goes on from JAKOGI010001780.1 coordinate 67,100, forward strand.
GCCATAATCCGTCCCAATTCGAATGCTTGGTGGCTCTTGAAGCTTTTGCTTTTGTTTCATGTGGTTTCCAAGCTGTTTTCTCAAGTACTCATTTCGTGCTTTGAGTTCTTGATTACTCACACTCATTTCTTGCATTTGCTTGGAAAGAACCTCGAGCTTTTCTTCCACAGACATGCTAGTACTCATTGTGATCGCAGGAATGAACGGTTTGTGCTTGATTGTGTTTGAATTGATTTCAGAGATAGACTAGGAATGGGGTGGGGTTCAGGCAAGGATCTGAACTTACTCTGATACCAAAATTGATGTAAGTCTCAAGGGAATGAAGCAACCCTAGTCAACTCACATCAAGGACACTAGAAAATAAGCAAACACCCAATGGCCAAGGAGGCACGGCCGTGCTTAATGGCACGGGGTGACCGTGCTAACTTGCTGCCTAGCTCGCCTAGAAAGTGCCTCACTTCACGGTTTGAGATAGCTTTGAGTTCCAATGGAAATCTGATGCAATGAGCCTTGTTTTGGCCTTGATTATTTGTGGAAAAGAGTAAGAAAAGGAGTAATGGAAGTGAGGAATGAAAGTAGGATGAAGAACACTAAGAAGATCATTAAAGGAGCTCACAGTTTAAGAGGAGAGAAACCAAGAGCTAGCTTATGAACTTCAAGTGTGTTTAATGAAACTAGGATAGTTCTAAGCTAGATGATTAGATAAGATACACCACTAATCACTTAGCTTAGGGCCCTTAATCTTGGATCAGGATAAGATACACCACCTAACCAAAGATTAAGACTCACTTAGTCACCACCTTAATCGGCCACAATTAAGGATAAGCAAGTTAAGTGTTTAAGGAAATCACAAGACACAAAGTCTTTGCTCTCAACTGAATAATCAACTCTAACTCTTAAATGAACACACAAGGCTTTTATATGGCCTTGAAAATACATAAGAGGGCTTTCCTTCTAGAGTAGGAAAATCATTAAGCATACCTAGGACTACTTAGTACACGGTTTAGCCTAAAACAAACACAAGCTGAAAGTTTAAGTTACAAAGCACTATTTTATCTTCCTAAGCTCTTTCCTATGCATGAAGGAATGTTAATGACTCAATTTCCCATCTAGGAAGGTAAGGATACATGGCTGGCCACCTCAAAAGAGTTGAAGAGTGCATGGTTGCCATGTCACGCTTGAGTGGCCGTGTGTAAGCTTGCAAAATGGAGGCTTTTCCCTTGCTCCATGTGTCTCTCTCATGGGTGGCTAGGTGGTAGCTTACCAAGCAGCTCAAAATGATCAAGTAGGTAGGCACTCACCTTAAGCAAACCCCTTGAAGGAGGAAAACCACTAGGCTAAGTAACCGGGTGTCAATCAGTCGGTTTCTGCCTCAACTTGTCACGCATTCTTGACACATCAAATGCTGACTAATTGCTATGTTTCTTACATGGGTGGAACCCTCAAGATGTCTAGTTTACCCTCCAACTTGAATCGTAGCATTTGGACTTCATTTGCCCCCTAAACAAACCAGAATTCCAAAACCGTGTAGCTTGTGGTGCAATCCGGGCAAAGTCAAAAGATGAACTGGTTTAAGCAACCAATTGAACTCCAATTAATATGAAACCAATTGGACTTAAAAGCTAAGATCGTGAGCTTGAAAATCTCCCAAAAAACGAGCACCAAAACGTGCTTTAAACCTGTGTAATCAGATAACAAAAACCGGGTGAAAATCTGGATGAGAACCCGGGTGCATCACCTTGTGTTTTCTCCATCAAGTGACTTTTGGCCGTGACTTTGGACTTGATTTCTTGATTGTTCTGGATCATTGAAACATTATTAGACCTTGAGGATGGACGTCCATCATTAGCTAGGAGCTATGCACATTCTACCGGGACCACTGGGACCACCCCACCGGGACCACCTAGCACACGGCTAACCAACGGCCTTATCGAGGCTGACCAATAGCTGACCAACGCTAGCAATGGCTAGATACTAACTAAATAGACAAACTTGGCTCTGATACCAATCGGGGACCGGATCGACTTAGACGGGTAGGAGTGAAGGCCTAGATGCGAGATTAATGCAGCAGGGGAGCGGAGTAGCAAATTGATGTTATGCAAAGTATAATTTTGAAATGATGATCAAAACGAAATTGAAAATAATAGAATTGAAATGCACAAAATAGATGAATAAAAACTTACTTTTATTTGAATTAATAAAACTTGGCACAAGGATTTCAACCGAAGCACTTGGTAATGGAGTATAAGGGAGATGGAGAAGGCTATTTGACTGGAGAGTGGATTACAGGAGTGAGGTTGTGAATTGGCTGTATAAAGCTTGCAAGGCTTTCAAAGGTGTTCAAAGGTGTGTCTAATACAATGCTATGGAGTACATATTTATAGAATACAACATAGAATTAAATGTTTAAACATGAACAGTAAAGATTGAATAATAAAATGGAATCTTGTGTTGATAATTTCTGCCGATAATCTTGAATTATTGAGGCTTCTTGTTGAACTTGGATTGGAACCACATCAAAAATGAAACAGTACTGAGTAATAATGAACTTCGGAGAGTTCTCAAATTATTGTTCTGATGAGTTGTCTTGAACAGTAATGAAATTGCATAAATCCTTATAATGAGTTATAGTCTTGCATAATTGCTTGTCTTGATGAGTCATCCCTTTTGATGCTGACATGTTGATGAGTCACGATAAATCATAATTGCTTTTGGATGCATTTGATTGATTGCTAGACACACATTGATGAGTCATCCTAATAGCATTTGGATTTATTGCTAGACATCCCTCCCGGGGTTTTGAGATTGATTATTGTGGGAAATGATTGAAACCTGCAAAACACGTTAGTAACAAAACTCTTTTTTTTTTTGGAATAAATACTAGGAATAGAAAATCTACTCAATAGTCATAGGGATCTTGAGCATAGGGACCACCCCATGGGTCATAAGTGAAATGAACTGAGGATGAGGATGAACCTGATGAAGTGGCTTTGGATATTAATAACAATTGCTTTTGTTTTTTACGTAATTTAATCTCTTTTCTGAGTAACTGGAGTTCATCAAAGTCATTGGATGAGGTAGCTTTGCCTTTATTTCTAGAGTTGACGATGTGATCCTCGCAAAAATTCTCTTGTTAAAAAATCTGGTAAAGAATTATCTTTGCCTTAAATAAATTCAATGTCAAATCAATCGCATATAAAATAACTTGCTAACGAGCAAATATTTGTTTAGAAACAATGTTTTGAACATCTTTTAGAAGAATTTCTTTTGCAGATTTGCAATCTATGCGAAGAAGAAATTTATTATTAAATAAATCATCTTGAAATTTTAAAACATATAAAACGATTGACAAAATTTCTTTTTTAATTGTGGAATAATTTTTTTGGGCTTCGTTCCAAATGCCGGAATGATATCGAACTATTTGTTCGATAGAATCAGAGGTGAGTTTTTTTTGTTTAAGTATATCGCCGTAACCTATTTCTGATGCATCGATTTGAACTATCATAAATGCATTTGGGTGCGGTATTCCGAGATATGGTAAGGCTTTGACCTTTCGTTTGAGTATTCGGACAATATTGGTATGTTCTTCAGGCCAAGGAGGAGAATTTTTTCGTAATCGTTTATATACAGAGCTTTCTTAGATTTGGAAAAAAATCAGACACATAATTAAGACAACCTAAAAATCGTTGTAATTGAGTTTTATCTTTAATTTCATCGGGAAATTTATTTGTAAATTCAATTGCTCTAGCAATTGGGCATATAGTGCCTTGGTAGATATCATGTGCTAAAAACCTAATTTTGTTTGGAAAAATTTCATTTTAGGCGCAGATACAACTAATCCGTTTTTCTTGATAATATGTAAAAAGGTATGAAGATGTTTAAAGTGTTGGTCAATACTATTTGAATAGACAAGGACATCATCTATATAAACTATTGTGAAATGAGTGTAAGGATTGAAAATATCATTCATAATATTTTGAAACTCTGAAGGTGCATTCTTTAATCCAAATGGCATAACATTCTACTCATCATGTCTGAATGGAACTGTAAATGCTGTCTTATACCGATCTTCCTCTGTAATTTGAATTTGCCAAAAACCACTTTTCATATCGAATTTTGAGAATATTTTTACATCATATAAGTGATTGAGTAGATCATGTTTATTAGGAATTGGATATCTGATCTATTGTAATACTTTGTTTAATAGTTTATAATTAATAACTAAATGAGGGACGCCTTGCTCTTTTTCTGCTTGATTATTAACATAAAATGCTGTACAGCTCCAAGGAGATTTAGATGGTCTAATTAATCCCTTTTTTAATAATATTTCTATTTCTTTTTTACAAAATTCAAGGAGTTCTTTATCCATTTAAAGTAGATCAAATTGGTATCCATACCCAAAATTATGGAAACAACAATATTATTCAAATTTATTATCCCTGTTTATCAAAAAGATTTATCTTTATTACAAAATTCCTTAATATTAAAGCGAATTGTTCTTCTTCATGAAAAGAAAAAATATATTTATTTTTTACAAAACGAAATTGTTTATAAAAAAATTAAAGAAAAGTTACCACAACCCTATATCCAAATGAAAATACGTGAATCACACGAATTATTTAAGAATGAAGTATGTTCTGATCTTCCTAATGCATTTTGGCAAAGGAAAAAACATATAATATCACTTCCTTTTGAAAAAGATTTCTCAGAAAAAAATATTCCAACTACGGAGTAGCAAATTGATGTTATACAAAGTACAAAGTATAATTTTGAAATAATGAGCAAAATGAAATTGGAAATAATGAAATTGAAATGAACAAAACAGATGAATAAAAACTTACTTTTATTTGAATTAATAACACTTGGTATAAGGATTTGAATCGAAGCACTTGGTAGTGGAGTACAAGGGAGATGGAGAAAGCTATTTGACAGGAGAGTGGAATACAGGAGTGAGGTTCTGAATTGGTTGTATAAAGCTTGTAAGGCTTGCAAAGCTTTCAAAGGCGTGTCTGATACAATGTTATAGAGTACCTATTTATAGAATACAACATGGAATTGAATATTTACACGTGAACGATAAAGATTGAATAATAAAATGAAATCTTGTGTTGATAACTTCTGCCGACAATCTTGAATTATTGAGGCTTCTTGTTGAACTTGGATTGGAACCACGTCAAAAGTGAAACAGTATTGAGTAATAATAGACTTTGGACAGTTCTCGAATTATTGTTCTGATGAGCTGTCTTGAACAGTGACGAAATTGCATAAATCCTGATAATGAGTCATAGTCTTGCATAATTGCTTGTCTTGATGAGTCATCCCTTTTCATGTTGACACGTTGATGAGTCACGATAAATCATAATTGCTTTTGATTGATTGCCAGACACACATTGATGAGTCATCATAATGGCATTTTGAGTCATCATAATGGCATTTTGGATGCATTGCTGGATATCCCTCTCGGGGGTTTGAGATTGATCGGTGTGGGAAATGGTTCAAACCTGCAATCATGTTAGTAATAAAACTCTTTTTTTTTGTTTTTTTTGGAACAAACACTAGGCGTAGAAATCTACTCAATAGTCATAGGGATTTTGAGCACAGGGACCACCCCATGGGTCATAAGTTGAATGAACTAAGGATGAGGACGAATCTGATGAAGTTGCTTTGGATATTAATAACAATTATTTTTGTTTTTTGAGTAATTTAATCTCTTTTCTGAATAACTGGAGTTCATCAAGCTCATTGGATGAGGTAGCTTTGCCTTTATCTTTTGAGGATCCCTTGTGTTTCTTTTGGGAGTTGATGGGATTACTGGAATAACTTGCTATGTTGTACGCAACATTTTTGCTTGGACAACATCTAAGGAGCAAAACTTAATTGCAAATTTTTCCCACCATTTGATTTCATATTCTCTGATGAGAGAGAATGGTGCTGGTGATGGATAATATTGCATAATACTGAAAGATCAACAGAAAATACATGGAATACCAAATTTCTTATGGAATAGGATTTCTGTGAGATCTGGGGAATTTGTGGTGAGTTTAGAATAAAATTGGAATGATTTTTTGACTTCCTCTGGACATATGTTTTGAAGACTACCATAGACAGTCCATCATTCATAAAACCATAATGGAAATGTAATTTCAGGTCTTGTATCAAAATTGATGAACGAGAAATGATTGAATGGTTGGTAGAGAAATGTCTCATACTAAGCATTTTGATAATCAATATAGTGATATCCTGAGGGATTGAATGGAATAGAAAAGGATTTGGCTGTATATGTAGTAGATCAGTCTTTTCCTGTAAGAACTTTGAGAATTCGATATTTGGAATAGGCTATAAAATTTGGATTATGTTTGTCTGGAATATGTTCAATTTCTATAGATTTGGAGTCAATAAGGATAAGTTCATAAAATTATCGTATTTTTAACGGGGAGTCTGGAATATAGTAGCAATTTGGAAGAAAAGTAGCTTTGACAAATTTATTGAGTTCAAGAAGAGATTGAGGTTCTCGGTATTTAGTATAGGTGACATGATTGCGTATTTGTTTGGTGAAATATTTTGATAAGTCTAAAGAAGATGTTTGAGTAGAGGATAAAGGATGTTTAATTGAGGCATGAGCATAGGTTAATGGAGAAAAATCTTCAGAAGGTAGAGTTTGGAATTGGTTCGTAATAGGGATTGAATATTGATGATAGGTTTGAGTATTAGGTGTCATGGCATATTGTTGAGGAGTTTGAATCTTTCTTTCTTTCCTATTATCTTAGTTCATGTTGATGGCCGAAAATAGAATTTAGTTGTTGTTAGAAATGGTAAAACTCATAGTGGAAATATTGTAAAAGAATTTTAAAAAGCTTTTGAAAATGTTTTACTCCGCATTGAATAGGTTTAGGCTATATGATTTGATATTCAGCTATGCATGCATTGAGTGTTCTAAGATTAGTTTTCCAGTATTCTATGGGTTTTTCCATATCATGATGTTGGTACATTAATTGATAATGTTCATTTAACCATTTTATATAAAATTCATTGAAATCTAGGGGTGACCTTGATGCCATATGATTGCGTAAGATAATGCTTATTTCCTCTAGTCGTTGATTTATTTCTTGCAATTCCCTTTGATCATTATTGAGTCGTTTAATAACTTCAAGCCTTTCTAATTTATACCAATATTTCGAATTATTACATTCAATTACATTGATTTATTTGGATATTAAGGTATTTCGTAATAAAGATAAATCTTTTTGATAAACAGGGGTAATAAATTTGAATAACACTGTTGTTCCCATAATTTCTGTATGCACACCAATTTGATTTACTTAAATGGATAAATTTGAGTAATGAAAGGAGTTCTAAGAATAACTTCTTGACCTATATCTCATACTAAAATAAATGAGTTTTTAAAACAATATCCTTGATTGCATGTACAAGCATTTCATAATTTATACTTATTTTGTAACGCCATACCGTTAGATCTATGAAGACGTTCTTTTGTTTTTTTGTAATATATAGAGGGAATTAATCCTTCTCTTATACAATTTTGATCCGCACCACTATCTAATAGTGCAATAGTATTTAATTCAAAGCTATCTTTAGTTTTAAGAGTAATATGAATTTACCATTTTTGAAAATTTATTTGATTAATAGTTGAAACAAATTGTTGATCAGTAGAGATATCTTCTAATTGAATGTTTGAAGAAGAAGGTTTGTTTTCTATTAATGCTAATCTTGTTTCTGATTCAAGATCTTTTGTCTATAATGAACATAAATGTTTTTATAAATTTTTAATTTGTTCTTTTAAAATATTGATTTCGATTTTAAGTCTTGAATATTAACTACTTTTAAAATATTTGGAATTTCACGTGTTTCAAATATTTTATTGACATTTACCTTATGAGGAG